>JAKSZT010054055.1:18647240-18768817 GCA_026826555.1 Tolypeutes matacus
CCATCCATCCATCCATCCATCCATCCATCCATCCATCCATCCATCCATCCATCCATCCATCCATCCTTTCAACCATTCAATGAGCACTTACTGAGGTTCTACAGGAAATGATATTGTAATGGAAAGGGTCTGATAGCCCTGATTCATATTCTCACTCTGCCATTTCAGAGTTAGCTGTGTGTGCTGGACATCTTCGGTGGCATTCCAGAACTAATCTTCCATGCCTGTGCCCTGCAGGCTGATTTGCTTGGCCTGCATCAGAGGACCCCTTGCTCCCTGGCTTGTGGTTGAGTGCATCCCATGGAGAGCACCCACAGGAGATGAGAGAGGGAGGAGGGCGAGGTAGGAGTCCTTAATGCCCCATCTTCCTCCCTGTGGTGTCCCTCAACTAAAGAACACAGCTCCTGACAGGTGGCCCTCTCCATCCTTGAGTTCTGGGGATCTCTCCCTCCCTTTACTCCTTTAGGTAAAGGCATCTGTAGATATCTGCCCTCGGGTACTTCGATATTTCTTGTGGTTTCCCTACACCCTGTCTGTGCCTTAGTAAATAACCTTTTTGATAAACTTTTTTTTTTCAGGTTATTTCAATTTCAGTATTCCATCTGCTTCCTCCTGGGTCTTAAGTCCTACCTCTTTGAATCTCGTTTTTTCCAGAGGTAAAATGGAATTATAAAACCTGATTTGCAAGGAGGGTAAGTGACTTAAGGAGCTGAGCTGGGAGGTGAAGTCAGAAGTATCTAGGTCAAAACCCAACCACCTCTTCATCTGCTAGGATCTGCGCCCCTAGGGTGGTGGCCCTGGGAAATCTGCGGTCAACGGGAACAGAGGACTCAGTGCCCCTCCCCAGCCTCTCAGGAGCCTCCTGTCCAGGCTGGCACTCACCACTCAGGTGGTAGCTTGGGGGTCCCATGAAGAGGAGGCAGTTAGCACCCTTCTTCCCACTGCTACACAAGAGTTTGTTAGAAAGGGTGAGCTGTCAATTCCATTCAACAAAAGCATTTGAGGAAAGGATGCCCTGGTGTTGGCTGACATTGTCAAGAAAGTGATTGTCAAATTTCTTTCTCAGCTGAGCAGATGGTTATGTAAAGGGAAGGGGAGCTGATATTTGTTGAGTGGCCTCCATGTACCAGGCCCTTTAAAAATATGTTTTCTCAGGGGAGCCGATGTGGCTCTGTGGTTGAGCACTGGCTTCCCACATACGAGGTCCCAGGTTCAATTCCTGGCCCCAGTACCTCAAAAAAAAAAAAAAAAAAAAGATACTGAGGGAAAAAATAAAAGTGTTTTCTCTTTTATTCTTCCAGCAACATGTGGAGTAGGAATGATCATCTCCATATTTCAGGCGAGGAAACTGAGGCATAGAAGTTTAAATGGCTCACCCAATGTCAACAGCCAGTAAGGGGGCTGGGGAGGGGAGCGGCAGCTCAAGCCCGACTCCGTCTACCTGCAAAGCCTTTGCAATACAATACTAGGATAAACAGAGGAAACAATAATCCCTTTTATTTGCTCAGCAATTTCATTTCTCCTGCATCTTCTGGGGCTTTTGCCAATTAATTATGTATTCCATCTCTCCTGCATCTTCAACTTTGCTCTCTTCCTTGGCTCTTTCTCCTCAACATGAGTGTACTTAAGTCCCTGAAATATGTGTTTGCTCAGCCCTGCTTCCTCTACCAGTCACTACTCTTTCTCTTTCCTGCTCTACTCCACTTCATCACCTCCCAGTCCCTCCTCATTAATTGCAGCCAGGCTTCTGTCCCCATCAAACTCTGTCCAGCAAAGGCCAGCCGTGACCTCCTAGTTGTCAATTTCAACAGAAGGTATGTAGTTTTCATCTTCTTCAGCTTCATCCATACACTCAACGAATATTGTTAAATCCTTAATATGTGCCAAGCACTGTTCTAGGTACTCAGGATAAAGCAATGGCCAAAACAGAAAACAACAACCCTGCCCTCATGGAGCTTACATTTGAGTGTATTGTGAGAAAGACATAAGCAAATACATAAATAATGTGTCAGTGTCAGTAAATGCTATAGTGAAAAGTAGAGCAGGGTGAGGAAGCTAGGGAGTGGCTGGGGGGAGGCAGGCTGATAACATGGTCATGGAAAGCCTCTCTGAAGAGGCAAGGTTTGAGTCAAGAAACTGAAATGGAGTGAGTGAGGGAGGAGACATGTGGATACCAGAGTGGAGTGTTCCAGGCAGAAGAATAGCAAATGCAAAGGCCCTGTGGTGGGAACATATTTGGTGAGTTCAAGGAGCAGCAGGGAGGCCAGTATGTCTGGACAAAAGTAAGTCAAGAGACAACAATAAGAGATGGGGGTCTGTTAACTGGGGTCTGATCCTCTATTCTTAGAGGCTGGGGTAAAAACTTCAGCAGTTACTCTGAGTGAGAAGAGAATGGATGGAAGGGTTGGAGCAGAGAAGAATGGTCTGCTGTATGTTTTAAAAGCATCCTTCTGGCTGTTGTGGGGAAGAGAAGCAAGGGGGCAAGAGGGAAACCCAGGCCTCTCTGCAGCATTTGCCATTGGGCTCACCCCGTCTTTCTTGCAGCTCTATCCCTTTCACCTGCTTCTCTGCTTGTCTCCTTGACCAATTCTTCTTGGTCATGGCTGAGGGCTCCCTCCTTTCCTTTTGCACCTGTGGGTGTTGGTCGGGTCCCTGGTCCCGACGTCCTTCAACCTCTTCTGTAAGAATTCACATCCTCCTGGGCTTTACCTGCCTGAACCCACTTGACTCTGGGATCCCTATTCCCAGCCCAGAACTGCTTCTGTGCTCCAGGTATGTTTATCCAGATGCCTCCTGGACAATTCCACATGGCTACCTTACTTTAAGAACCCCTTAACCATCATAGAGCCAGAGCTGAAATTCTCTCTTGTCCCCAGGTCTGCTCCTCCCCTTGTCTTCTCCGGCTCTGAGTGGCTCTGAGTGGTTCCCGCATTTCCCACTCCTGCATGCTGGGCTCTTAGACTTCGTCTTATGAATTCCCCTCCTCCTAAGACCTATCTCCTAAGCCAACCCCTTCCTATCTGCCTCTACCACCACTACCTTATTGTGTCATCACTTACATGGATCATCAAAGCCACCTCCTGCTCTGCAATCTCCCTCCTAAAAAGTCACCACCTGGTTGCTAGGGGCTCAGGCTGTGATACCCAGCTGGTTATGAAAGTGTCCTGTCAAAATCCTCCAACAGACCTCCAGCTGCTTTCTAGAACCTAAGTCATATCTCCAGCTTTATCCTTTGTCTCCTTTCCCAAGTACTTCAAGATCCAGCAGTTCCACACTTCTCACAATTCCCCAAATGTCTGTGTTTCCATGGCTCTGTGGCTTTGCTTATGTGATTTCTTTCCCCTAGGACCCTTCTCCTGTCTCTGCAGGATGAACATCTTCTTTTCCTATGAGACTTCACTGTATCTTTGAACATGCCTCCCTCAAACTCTCAGGTAGAATTATTAGCTCCCCCTCTATAATCCTCAGTTCCTACATTTATGTATTTATTGAACCTGAATGTGTGTCAGGCATATGTGTTGTGATACAATTTTTTAATAATTTGTAGTCCTCAAAACAATTAAATGAGATATTCCTCCCTCCCCCCCCACCCCATTTTAGAGGTAAGACAACTGAGGCTTTGAGAGGTTAAGTAATTCTCCCAAGATCTTAGAGCATTCAAGGGGTGGAGGCAAAATTGGAACCCACGTCTATAGGGTCCAGAGCCCTTCTACCACTTTGATAATGCAGCCTTGTTTTTTGTTCATATACTTCTCTCCCCCACTAGACTCTTCTAGGACAAGGGCCATGCCTTTCTTTTCTCTTTCCCCAGTGCCTAGCAAGGTGCATGGCATGTAACAGAAATGGACTTATTTGTTGAGTGAATGCATGCACGTACAGATAAGGAAATACAAACGCCTCCCTGTCCATAGGTAATGGTCATTTACATCTTCCCCTCACAGCTCAGGAATCTGAGGCTCAGAAGCCTAAAAGAAAGTCCTGTAGCTGATAAGGGAAAGGGCTGCAGCTTTCCCCTTTCTCTAAATTTGAGAAATCCAAACAGACTAGGACAATTTGAGTGACTTGCCAAGAAACAAGAAGTTCCCTGAGTGGATGAAGTAATGCTTCCAGAGCCTATAAAGCCAAGGTTCTTACTGCATCCTCCAAGGGAGAGAAATTACCAGCATAGCCGCAGTCCTCATTGGCTCTAGGTGATCAGAAAGCCCAAAGGCAGTTCAGCCGGCAGGGAGGGGCCTGGGGAGGGTGTGGGAGATGGGTGGGAGGGTGGCCGAGAGGGTGGGAGTAGGGGTCAGGGAGGTGAAGGGTTAATTCACTCCCACTAACATCCACTGAGCACTGACTGTGTGCAAGGCACTATTCGAGACCTGGCAAGGTTGCTGAGTTGGTACTACTTACTGGTTGTAGCATCACGGGAAATGAACTCTCCACAAAAGCAAGAAAAATATGCCATTGCAAGCAGGAATAAAAAAGTTCATTGTGGATGCATATTAAGTGTATCTGACACTGTGTGTAATATATTTTCAATGCCAGGCAACTTGTTAGCTTCCTAATATGTGTATTCTGGGATGTTTGCAAATATGTTACAGAGCTTGGCAAATAGATCTGCACCACTGCTGAAGAGGCTGCTCCCATTCTAAGCTGATGTTATCTGTGGCTTTTAAACTTTCTCCTCCCCATTAACCCAGACCTGGTTGGTGATAAAGCGACTCATCTCAGCATCATGCTCTAGCTACAGTGGGACAGAGAACCATCAGGTCCGCTGGCTCAGTGTGAACAGCTCCCTAAGGCAGCCCCACCCTCAGGCTCTCTTAAAACCCAGGAATACCAGGGCAGGAAGGGACCTTTATACAACATCTAGTCCCACTGCCCATTTGACAGCAGCAGAAAGGCACTGGTGCAAGGTGATGGCAGATGGTGGGCTAGTTCCAGGCCACCCACACTCCTGGACATTCTGCTCAGGGGTCAGAGTTTAGGGAAGAGGGTCCATCCATCCCTTGAGCTACTGCATTTTTGACAGAGACCAGAACCAGAAATCGGGGAGAAAGGAGCCAACATTCATCTGTCAGATTTCCGAGCAGAGCGAAAGCCCCTGTCCTTGTCCCCATTCTCCTCTGGGCACCCTGCATTCTGGAGAAATGGACACAAGCACGAGCCACCAGCCATGGGTGGGACAAGGGTTGGGAGCCCGGTGGGGGCAAATGCCACCCTCAGCTCCCTCTTTCTGGCTGGTGTTCTGCCCTTCTGCCTTAGGAACAGGCCCGGAGGCTCACCCGGAGCCAAGGAAATCCCCACTCGACTTGGTTTTCCTAATCTGCCTGCAGATCTTGCCTGGTTAACCTGGTGGGTCATTTTAATTTTCCAGAAGCTTTTCGACTTCCTTTGGGTCCTTAATCAGATAAGATCTCTGTGTGTGTATGTGTATGTGTGTGTGTGCTTCTGGGTTCACTCAGCTCTCCACCCCACTCCTTCCCAGCCGCCCACCCCTCTTCTCCCTGCAGGCATGCTCTCTCTATCTCCTACATAATCACCTCCTTTCTCTTCCAGAATGCTTAATGGAGTCTAGAGAAAAGAGGAAGGAGGATTTCATCTCAAAGCAGGAGCGCACGCTTCTCTTTCCTGTCATTTTGAAAATGGGCTTGGCACTGGCATGGAATGTTGTCCTGGGGGAGGGAGAGGAACTGCTTTCCCCTGCCCCTCGGCCCTACCCCTGGAAAACCTGTTTCTGCCTTCTCCTCTGTGTGGTCACTGGGTCCCCACATACTGCCTGAGCCCCCAGCTGTCTGTGGACAGGAATCAGTTTCTGACCGAGGGGAACAGGATGTATGAAAAAGCATAATTGGATCAGGAGAGATGCCGGTGGCTGGTGGGTGCCGTGGCCATGCCCGCAGAGAGAGAGCCTCTAATAGCTGATCTCCTTATACTTGTTGTTGGGAAGCTGCTGTCTTCCCCTCTGCGTCTGTCTGCCCGGCCAAGCGCAGCGTGGCTGGTGTCAGCAACCTTCTCCAGGCTGGGGCAGGCTCAGCACCACTCTTATCCCTGTCATGGTAATTTCTTCTCCGGCCTGGGGGGCCTTGCCCTGCTCCCGGCTCAGCTCAGCACAGCAGGAGGATTAGGAAGGACAGGGATCCAATGCTCTCTTAACAGATCCTTTCCTTGTGCCCCCTGACGTGTACCTGGCTTGGTGCTCAGCACACAGTAGGGACTTAATGTTTGTGGGTCTGAACTGATTTATCCGTTGATGGCTTTGGGCCAGACCAGCTCACTAGAGGTCCACTCCAACCCTAAGACCTACAACCCTGACTATGTGCTACTGAGTACCCACTGCACGCCTGGCTGGGCACTGCTGGGAGCACAGGGGTGTTTAAGGCACGGCTTCCTCTCTGGGCCTCACTCCACAGGATGGCAGTGAGAAGGCAGTGAAGTCACAAGGGAGAAAGCCAGGGGCAGCTCAGCCTCCATCAGCAGCTTTGCTGTGTCCTTTAGAATCTGAGATCGTTCATACTCTAAAAGCCCTCAGAGACGCTCCTTGTCCCCCATCACTGTTTACAGACGAAACCACAGTAACCCCGAAGCTTTACATCCATCTGCGACAGTGTTAGGAGGCAAACGGGGTGGATGACTCCCAGTGCAGTGCTCTCTCCGTAACAGCATGTTGCCGGTGGCCGGGGAGTTAAGACCTGGACCCAAGAAATCTAATTGTGATACAAGCTGTGTCAGATATGGTTGGGGACATGGATTTGACATCAAGCTCTCCAAGGATTCAGAAAAAGAAGCCCCCAGCCCCAGCCTTTGTAGGCTTTAATCTTAAATGGCTCATTCGTCATTCATTCACGGAATATTTAATTCGCATCTTCTCTAGGCCAAACACAAGAAGTTAACCTGACCAAGTCCTTGCAGGAAAGAAGCTCACAGCCTCATTCTGATTCCAGGTTGGCCACGCCTGCTTCCCCACCTGGGCTTGGCTTCTCTGCCCTTGTCCTCGCCCTTTGATGTCCCCTTAAATAACCCCTCCCCAATGTTTCTGCCTCTCTCAACTCCTGGGAGACCCACTTCTGGGCCCTGTGGACAGCACTTCTTACCTGGCCCGTCTCTGCCTCGTAGACAGTGCCCAGACCCTTTGCCCAAGGTTGAGGTTCTACCAGGTGAACAATGAGTGTGTTCCTGTCCAGTGATGTGAGTGTGCCCCTGTCCCTAGATCCTCTGGAGCCTCCAGCCTTCTTGCTGTGACTTCAGCCTTGCCCAGACTGGACCAAGTTCCCCTGGGAGGGGAGAAGGTGAGACAGTGCAGCCTAGCTGGTGGTCAAGCTCTGACCTTTGACCCTGGCTCCGTGGTCAGGACCTGCCTGGCACATGGCTCTGTGGTTTGGGAAGCCACTTCTGGTGTGAGGGTTTTCTAGGGAGGGGTTCCTGCCCCCTTGGCTGCCTCCCTACCCCTTTCTGCCAGATTGCCCTGTCTCCAGCTACCCAGAAGTCACTTTGGTGTCTGTTCCTGCTCCTGCTCCCACCAGTCTGCCTGAGCCCTTCCTCTGAGGCCATGATGCTGCCTGCTCTCTGATCCCAGCCCTCCATGGTCTGGCCCAGAGCTGGTCATTGGCCCAGAGCCAGTTGGGGCAAAACTGAGCACCCAGAAACCTGCATGCTTGTCTGGCATTATTGGTCCCAGGGAGAAAAGGCAAGAAAGGGACTGACACTTAGGAGCTCAAGAAGTATTTCCCAGTCTTGCAAGCCAAGGGTGAGACTGCGGTGACCCTGGTGAGTGTCACACACAGGTCATAGCTTGATAAGAGCTGGAGGAAGGAATCTGGCAGAGTGTTCAAGGGTCTGGAGTTGGGCTGGGACTCTGAGTTGCTTGTTTGAGGGTCGTGGGCAGAGGTACCTCAGGGACAATGGGCATTCCTGGTCCTTTGAACATTGCCTGTTCCCAGGCTTCCCTCCCCCGCCCCACGTTCACTCTGCTTCCGTTCTTGGCAGGTGAAGTGGAAAACAACCAGGCTCTTAGGGGAATGCATATCTCTGCTCCTTTCTCTGGCTGCTAATGGAGCCAGCATCTGTCCCCAGCCATGTGTGGCTGCCCTGACCCTCTGAGACTGGGGGTGGGGACTGGTTAGGGGATAAGACTTTGCTCGGTTCTGTTTCCCGTGGGGCACAGAGTTGACATGAAAGGAGGGCAGAGGAACAGAGCAATTGATGTGGAGGCAGAAATGCGAGCATAATAATCCCGGCTTTCATTTATTGAGTGCCTCCTGCGAGTCAGGCAATACGCGAGGCATCCTAGTTGCCTTATCTCATTTAATCCTCTCTCCAGCCCTGGGAGGCAGGTAGTGATTGCTTTGGTAGATGTGAGGACTGAGATCAGAGAGGTTATATAACTTGCTCACTGCCACACAGCTAGAAGGGGCAGAGCTGGGATCTGAACCAGGGCTGCCTGACTGCAGTGTTCTTACCTGGTGTCTCAGGTGGGTATAGATGTGCTCTGGTCCTAGCACAGTGCCCCAGACCTCATCTTGCCTTGGGCAGGCAAAGAAAATAGGGCTGGAGTACCACCCACTGAAAGGGTCTTTATTCCAGTGGTAGGGGCTTCCCCAGGCATCCAGAGCTCAAGAGACCATTGGAATCCTAGTCAAGGGGGCACCTAGGCTATATCCTGGAAGTCAGTGGTGCAGATCACATCTTTTGAACTCTCTTTAAAGTTCTTCTTGCCTTTTTTATGGTCATACCCTACAAATTGTGTCAGTATCTAACTTTGATGGGGGTTGACCATCTATATGGGGCTCAAGAAATCCAGCCCTGGGAAGACCTAGTGATAAGCCTCAAGTTTATAAGGGTGAGGTGAGATGAAACTGGAAATGGTGGGATGGACAACAGAACTTTCAAAGCCAGCAAGAGCACATGAGAGGCCAGCTTGGCCAGCTTGGCGATGCCAGGCACTCGGCCTGGGCACAAGGTGGCTGCTTGAAGGGGCTTCCTGGATGCCACACCCTGCACGTAGTAGGTGCTCCCTCTAGAGGATTTCTTTTGCTCACTTGCGGACACCACATGCACAAGAAGGAAAGAGACTGGCATTGTTTTGAGCATCTACTATGTGTCAAGCACCCTGCTAGCATTTTTACATATGTCATCTCCCCTAATCTGGGCTTTATTTCAAAGTAGGACATTCACCACGTGGGGGGGGTGGCCCCTGACGTTGTCCACACGATGCCCCTGAGAAAAGCCCTCACTGCCTGCAGAAGCAAGAGTCGCTGTCACTTTCTCAGCTCCTGGGGATCCCTGTGGGGTCATCCCCCCACTCAGTCTTCTGCTGCCCCCACTCCAGGCTTCCACATCTGTAACTGTGCTGGGAGGCATTTCTCTTGTCGCCAAGGTTGACATGACCAGCAGAGAGGCACAGGCAGACCGCCTTGCTGTCTCCCTCAGGTTCTTGCGCCCTGAGCCCTGGGAGGCTTCACAGTGGGAGAAGAGCAGGGACGCGAGGTGGGACACGGACCTGAGCCTAAATCCTGGGCCTGCTCCAGCTCGCTGACTTGCCATGTGATCTCGGGCAAGCCACAGTCCCCTTTGGAGCTTGCTTCCTGTCCTGAAAAGCAGTGGGGCTTGGGGAAGGACCCTTCCCCTCCATTCCTGTTCAGCTTTGTGCTTTTCCCTCCTCTCACCGTGAGGCCTAGTTCGTCACAGGGGTTCATGCCGCCTGCCTCTACCACTCTCAGGCTGTGTGGCGCTGGGCAAGTTACTAATCTTTCGAGCCTGTTTCCTCATCTGAAAAATAATACACACTTTGTTCTTGAGGGTATTAAATGAGACATGCATATAAGCATGTAAATTTAGCACCTGGCACGGGGCAAATACTCAGAAGAGGCTCAGCTAGTGTTTAGTCTCCCCCTCCTCACCATCATCGTTATCCTTGGGAGCTCTGGCAGGACAGAAGCCTCTGGACCTCAGCTCCACGACAGAGCCTGCCCCCGTAGAGGGCTGCCAGGCGATTTGCAGGATCCTGTTCTGTTCTTTTGGAAGAAGCAGGCACCCAGGAGACTCAGTCTCATTCTCTGTGCAGCCATTGGTATTATTCACCCACTTTAAATTCGCCGTCATTTCGTGTGATCTCTGCCACCCCTTTCTGCCAGGGACAGGGGCAGAAGGAGGACCCTTTGTCTCTTGAATTCCTTCGAAGGGGAAGGGGACTGTCAAGGAGAAACCAGTATGGATGGGCACAGATCCCCATTCATCTCCAGCTGGGCAGGGGCCCTGGGGCGGGGCTGGTAAAGGAGAGATGGGAATGAGAGGGGAGCAGGGCTGGGCGGCCAGGCTGCAGCGGGAAGGTGGGGAGGGTGACCTCTGCAGCCCTGCTCCAAAGGAGGCACAGGCAGGGCCCGACCGTCTCCAAGGTCTCTCCCAGCATCAGCATTCCTGGGTTCTTGGCATGTTGACTGAAGTTTCCTGACACCTTCTGTGTCTTTTCTTCCTACCTCACTTCTAGCCTCACCCCCAAGGGTCCCTGCCTTGTAATTCAGTATTCCCTACCAACTCTGTCCCCACTGACATCCACTGAGCACACCCAGCAAAGCCTGCAGATGTTTAGGTGGAGGTGGCAGGGTGCTGGGCCTACAGATGGCCAGGTGAAAAGAGCTCCAACAGTCGCTGGGTGACTTAGGAGGAGTCATTGCCCCTTCCTGGGCCTCAGTTTCCTCATCTGTGAAATGGGAGAGTAGGACTTGATGACTCCCAATGGACTTTCAGCTCTGACAGTTTATCTATGTCTGAACTACTCAGAGGCCTCAGGCTAGGGGTCTGGTAGGCATTGTCTAGGCTTCCCCACTGATGGCAGACCCCCTCTTCTTTCCGTTCTCCAAGATCCTTCTCTGCAGAATAGTAGTAGGTGTTGTCATTCTCCTTCAGTGAAAGTGGGGCATTACTTGTTGTCTCCCTCCCTCTCTGCCATTCTCCCTCCCTTCCTCCCACCTCCCTCCCTGGCCCCCTCCTGTTCCCTCCTATCCTTCTTGAGCACCTCCTCTGTGTAAGGCACTGTGCTAGACCCTGGGGGTAGGGCTACATAAAGATGAGCACAGTTCTTCCCTCCGAGGCATTCATTCAGGTGGGAAGGGCAGAGCCAGGTGCACTTAACCTGTGCACAGTGGGAGGTGGGCTACTCCTGCTGGGTACCGTGTCGCACAGAGGAGGCAAAGCCCCTTGGGAGTGGGTGGTAAGGAGGGGATTGGGAATCTTTGCAGAAGAGGTGATGGAACCAGATCTCAAAGGATGCGCAAGAACATTCCGTCTTGACAAGGGAGAGAGAGGACATCCCAAGCAGGGTGACCGGCATGTGCAAAGGGGTGGGAGCCCAGGGGATGTGAGGCATGTTTAGGGAAGAAGGTTTGGAGTGGTTGGGGTGTGGAATGTGGAAAGTTGGGCTATTGATGAGTCAGAAGATCAGGGCCACATCTGGGAAGGACTTTGTGCTTTATCTCTTTTGTACGGATCATCTGCCTATTAGTAATAATGATAATAATAATGGCTAATATGTACACAGTGCTCACTTTATTCCAGAGGTTGTTCTAAGCTTTCAATATATTTCATTCTGTTTTCCCCAAATCCCTAATAGGTATGTACTATTAGCACCCCCGTTTTCCAGATGAGGGAAGTGAGGCACAGAGAGGCTAAGTTACTTGCTTAAGGTCACACAGCTGGCAAGGATTCAAATCCAGGCAGTCTGGCTCCAGAACCTGTGCGCTGAGCTGCTGAGGGTGTGGGGAAGGGTATAGGATACAGCTTCCACTGAGGGCCAGCTGCTCCAAGATTTTCTCATAAAGCCCTCCTCCCTGGCTGGGACACTGTCCCCTCTCACCCACTGTCTCAGACAGACAGGTAAGGGATGGCAGGCAGGAGCCTGGGTTTGGGGGCAGCATCTGTGTCCAGTTTTGAACATCTGCTTCTGTTTTGATCTGATCATTCCTGTCCTCTCTCTACTGGCAGGAGACAGCACCTGCTTTCCACAGTCATAATTAAGCTGTATTTTTATTTTTATTTACTTAGCACCAGGATGGGAAGAAGTATCTCCTATGCACAAATAAGAAGTGGCAGGTCAAGAAGTGGGAGCAGGTGCCTGGAAAGTCTCTTTATTTTGAGCCAGGGACAGCCTTGGCCACTGGCCGTTACATGCCCACCCACCCTCATGTCAAAATTTTCAAGGGCCTCCCATTGTCCACTGGCCCTAGCCAAGGAGATCTACATACCCTGGCATGTCAGTCAGGCCTCTCCCCAATTTGAACCTGAGTTCAAATCCTGCCTCCACCATTTATTAGCCCCTCGACTTTGGCTAAGTCTTTTAGAGCCTCAGTCTCCTCAGTGGTAAAATGTGCTTAAAAAGACTCACTGTTTAGAATTAATATGAGATAAAAACAATATGCCATTAAGCCTCTAACGTGGGGCCCGGACACAGTAGATGCTTAAGCATTCTCTCCATGTTTCATGTCATCCTTCTCAAACCCTATGAGGTATGTACTATCAACATCCTCATTTTCCTGATAAGGAGACATGGAGAGGGGAAATTACTTCCCTAAAGTCGCATGGCTGGTGTGTGGCCAAGGGTTCAAATCTACCAGTCTCTCCTCTCTTGGTCTTCCTCCTACATATATCCTACCCTCCAGCCAAACTGGACTGCTCACTGCCATCTCCCAGCCACTGTGCCTTTGCTCAAGCAGTGCCCCCAAACCTGTCTCCAGCGCTGCCCCTTCAGAAAGCCTTCCCTGCTGGGCTGACACAATGAACGTCTCTCCTTTCTTTCTGCACTTGCGTTTTTCTTGGATTTTAAAGCTAAGGATTTGGGCTCAACCCTAGTTCTGCTACCTACCTGCAGGGTGTGGCCATAGGTAAATCACCTAGTCACTCGGAGCCTCAGTTTCCTCACTGGAAACAAGGGTGACATCATGGCACACTGTACAGTGGGTGTACATGAGAGCCAGCAAATCTTAGGCTCCAATCTTGCCTCCAGATTTTACTCACGGTGTGCTCTTGGGCGGTCTGTTTAGATGTGCCTGTTTCCCTACTTTATTATGAGTAGGGATACCTGCCAAGTGACAGCATCATGATTCCTGAGAAGCAGCCTAGGGTGGTTGTACACCTCGATTGTGGAGCCAGACTGCCTGGGTTCAAATCCCAGCTGGGCCACTTTGCTTCTGTGGGACTGTGGGAAAGTTCCTTAACTGTCCTGTGCCTCAGTTTTTCCCTCTGTAATGTGCAGATGCTGATACTAACACCTACCCCACAGCTGGTGGGGATTAAATGAGACTAGAGTAGAACCCTTAGCACAAGGGATTCGGGAAGGGCATAGTGAGTCCTGGCTGCTACAGTAGCTCAACATTGTTCTGGCATGGATCGAGACTGTGAAGGTGCTTTGTAAGTTTCCAAGCTCTGGACCAACACAAGATATCGATTATTCTCCTGTCTTGGACATCAGTCATTTGTGCCCTGCTTCAGCCCCCTCACCAAATCCCTAGTGGCATTGGTGAGGCCAGCAGCAAGCCCCATGGTCTGTGTCCTTTCACAGACCTTGCCCTGAGCCCCACACTCGGTCATAATTAAATCGGGTGCCCAGCTTGGGAAGGCCGCAGTGCCTCAGTTTCCCTGAGTGCCCCAGTGTGGCCGCCCTTGGGGTTGAGGTGAGCAGCCTGTTTCCTGGCTAGGACCCAGCCTGCTGGCTTGGGACTCCCTGTCAGTGCTCCCAGAAGAGTCCAGTGATGTCTCTGGGGCTGTTTGCAGTGTGGCCATCCTGACCGCGTGGGCCCAGGGCAGGAGCAAGGCCTGCCTGGAAAGCAGCAGGTGGGGGGCCTCCCCAGGGCCTCTGGGGGCTCAAGGACCTCCCCACCCCTGCCTCCAGCCTGGGCTCCTGTTGAGGGCACCTCGGCAGGGGCAGGTGCTTTCTGGGGCTGCGGGAGGAGTGGTGGGTGGCTGAGAGGGTTTTTCTCCCTTTCTGCAGTTAGCAATTACTTTTCCAACAGGTCGGTGAGCTGTGGAGCTGATTCAGAGAATTGCCTAGGCAGTAGCTGCAGCTGTGCACTAAGCATGGCGATCAGTCAGCCATCAGAGTTTCTAAACAGAAGAGGCAGCGCTGGCCACGCTCATTATGGAGGCTGCGGGGAGGGTGGAGTCGCTAAGTCGAGCCACCCACAGCTGTGCCTGGCTCAGTTGCCAGCTCCTTGGGGCTATGGCAGAACCCATGGGACTTCCGCAGGGAGCAGCGCAGGAGGTTACACAGCACCTGGTGCTATTGGGGAGACAGTTCAAATCCCAGCTTGCCATTCGCCTGCTGGGAGATCCTGGGCAAGTTTCTTGACCTACCTGAGCCTCAACTTGCTCACCTGTAAAATGGGCACAGTAACCATGCCTACTTTACAAGGCTCTTGGAAGGGTTATAAAAGATTAGTATGGCTACAGCAAGCACTCCTTACACCTATTAGTATGATTAAGAGATTATGTGTAAGACTCTTGGCTGCAAAGTGGTTCAGCTGGGGTGTTTTAGATTCTCTGGGCCTCGATTTTCCTGCCTGGGGAGATAATGCAGAGACTCTGCAGGATTATTCCCAGATCCAGCTCCTTTCTCAGAGGCCTCACAGGCAGGAAACCAGGACTGACTGAGGAAACCAAAGGAGTAGGGATTGTGGGGAGAGGAGGGAGGACGAGACTGGCTGGGAGGGGGTCTTCGGGCTGCTTCCGAGGAGGTGACAGATGCAGGGTAAGGGTAGGGTGAGGAGACACCTGTGGAGGAATAGGGATGACTGGGGAGTGTGGAGAACGTGAAGGATGGAAGGAGCACAGGTTTCCTGATGCCAGACCACAGAGGGCCTTAAATGCCAAAACAAGGAGCCAGGTCTTTATTCTGCCAGCAGGAAATAAAGGGTCACTGATGCACCACCTCACATGGGTAGGAAGGTGCTGGCTCTGTGCATTTGCATTGTGAGGAGAAAATGTGCCTCGTTTTGCAAAACCTGATGTCTGTAGCTGATGTGGAGCTGCCAGATGAGGGTGGCTTCCCCCATGCCACAAAAGTGTGCAGCACCATTTCCTTAAATAACAAGTCTCCTTGTTGTTGTTTTTTTAAGGAAATATATTTGGTGTGCAAGGTGTGGCTGACCGCCCAGACTCTCAGACGTGGGAGGAGCTTCAGAACCATGCACTATGCACAGGGAAATGGGGGTCCAGTGATGGTCCCTTCTGCCTCTCATGTGAGCTCGTGCCAGCCAAGGCTAGAACTGGGTTTGGAGTTAGGGGCTTTCAGTGCATGCCTCTGGCAGGTTTAGAGATGGCCCAGAGAACATACCCCTGCAGCCTGCTGATTCTGCCCCAGGGGCCTCCTGAAGGGCACAGAGCAGGTCAGTGAGCAGCCTCCCCACACAGGGTGCGACAGCGCCCCAGGGCTCCGGGAAATCTTTGCATCATGATTCAGGAGATAGCAGCCTTCCCTCAGGTTTGTCCAGAACCCAGCAGGCTGACAAGAGATGCAGTCTGATGCTGTGTAAAGAGCACTGAATGGAGAATCCAGGCCCCTAGCTGTGGGGCTGCCTAAGTCATCCTCTCTTCCTGGGTCTTAGTGTACCCTCCTGTATAATGGGGTGGGGGGTTGGGGTGGGAGCAGATGGTGTTTAAGGGCCTTTACAGCTTTGCTCTTTCCTATCTGAGGAAACCCCAGTTCCTGGGGCATGTTTTCCAGCCCCCCTTTAATTTGGACCACAGCTTTCCAAGGTCCTGGATCCTGTCTATTTTACAGGTGGGCAAACTGAGGCCCAGGAACAAGGAGCATTGCTAAGACGTGGATGAGAACGCAGGGGTCCAGGCTCCTCAGAGGAGAACCCCACCCCTCCTCCCTCCCTCCTCACCATAACTGTGAAGATCTGGGGTGCCCCAGCCCCTGCTGATGCCATTGGCTCCCAGGAGCTGTTCCCAAATGCCCTCACCCTCAGCTCTGGGGGAGGCCCTGTGCCCTTAGGGGCAGCCAGCCATCTCTGAGCCCATTAAGGAGGGATGATGTTCAATATACGCGTGAGACCAAGAGGCAGCCTGGCTATAGTAACCTTCTCATTTAGCCGCCCCTCCTGCCCTAGCTGGCCGGTGCTGTGTCACACCAGGGGGCGGCCAGCATCAGTTATTTATGACCGAGCACTTAGGCAGCTGTTCTGGGTTTCTGCCCAGAGTGCCCTCCTCCCTTTCCCTCTCCCTGTCCCAGGCCCCTCTTCTCACCCAGGCCTGTCCTGTCCTCCACTGCTTGTGCTGCCCCAGGATGGGGCACAGAGAGCAGGCCTAGCCTAGCTACATGGGGTGGCACGTGGGGTGGGGCTTGCTCAAGGACACATAGTTGATCCGGGGTAGAGCCAGGCCTGGACCCCAATCGAGTTTATCAAATGACCTGCTCAGCCTGTATGTGACCTCCTAGCCAGCTTGGAGCTGCATTGGGGAGCAGGCTTGAGCATTCTTGTTCTGGCAAGGTCCAGTGACTCAACGGGGATTTCTGCTTTAGAAGTCAGCCTTGCTCACAGATGATAGAGACTGCAGGTCCAGTCTGGGAGTCCCGAACAGGCTCTGTCCCTTGCTGGCTGTTTGGCCTTGGACCAAGTCCCTGGCCTCCCTAAGCTGCTGCCACCACCTCCTTACACTGCTAATCATGGCCATGCTGAAGATCCTCTGCGCAGGGCAGTGAGCCCAGCCTGAGCTTGTGGTGGGGCTCTAAGTAGCCCTGCAGATCCTGGCGGATACTATTTTGCTTTTATTAGTGCATGATCACTCTAAGGGACAGAGAGAAACTAGAGAGCTGGAATTTTCTAAGGAAGACCTGACCCCTACCCTGTCCAGAAAAGCCCATGTCCTCCCACCTCCACTCTCAAGGGCCCTACCTGAGGGCACAGTCAACCAGCCCCTGTCACTCCCCCGGGCAGGGACTGTGACTGTACCTTATCCTGGTTTCCCCTCACCCTTGGGGCTCCGGTCAGAGCCTGGTGCACACTGGGCACACCAGGCTCCGGGCTGGCCCTGGTGAGTGGTTGATTTCAGGTAAGCCCGTTGTCATCCTTCTGTCACCCCCAGGCTGCTCCAGCAGCTGCCTGGCTGAATAATTCATCAGACCTTGTTTACTCTTCCTGTCCTGGCCATTAGTGGCTCCCAAAACCCTGCCACAGCCCCTTCCCAGCCCAGCTGCCCTGGCTTCCAGCCCCCTCCCCAATTTGGCCACCAGAACTCTGCTCCAGGGCTGAGCTGTATGCACAGGCCATGAATTGTTCAGGCCTCATTTGGCCGGAGCTGGGGTGGATATTGGAGCTGGAGGACAGCCTGGGCCATGTGAGCTGTCCAATTTGGGGCCATGTGGAGGGAGCACATGGGGTTCCATATGAGCTGAAACCCAAACCCTGAAGGATCCAGAGTCATCCAGGCTGTTCTGAGCCCTGGGGAGCAGAGGGCACCTTGGGGAGAGCTCCCCAACCTTGAAACACAGAGACGCGCACACAACTCCCCGTGGCAGCACAGGGCTGCCGGTGGAGCACCAGGGGTGTATGTGCCAGTAAGGGGCTGAGCTGTTGATTCTATCAGAGGGGCTGAGAGCCGGGCCCTGGAGTCAGACGGCCTAGGTATAAACCCTGGCCCTTCCACTTTCCAGCGGAGAAAGCTTGAGCAAGTTACTTACTGTCCCTGTGCCACTGGTTCTCCATCTGAAATGGGGGTAACCGGGGTGCCCAGCCCACAGGGTTGCTGTGCAGAGTCAATGAAATGACAGCTCCCACGTGCTCAGCACAGTAGCCGGAAGGTGGCAAAGGCACTACCTGCACCCTACTCTGTGTTTTCATTGCTGGCTGTTTGCTGGTCTCTCCCATCACCCTGAGAGTTTTTTGTAAGGAGGTACTGGGCCATATCTTGTTTTGGCATCTCCAAGACCTAGTCCTGAGGTGGCTCAAAGAGATGTTGTTGAATGAATGAGTGAGAAATTGCTCTCTAGAGGTGCAATGGACTGATTTCTGCGGCAGTGAGAAGGCTCCTCATTGCTGGGAGAGCTCAGTAGGCTCATGCTTATGAAGCGTTCCACAGCAAGGACTGGCGGACGCTCAAGATGCTCTTTAAAGCAAGCTCCCCACCCCCTTTACTAAGCCGCTGTGGTTCTAGGAGTTGATAAATAAATGTAGGTTGCTGGGGTTGGGAGTAGGAAGGAATGAGGATGAGGATGACAATGATGAAGACCATGATGATCATGGGGATAAATCCTGCCGTAGGGTGGTGGTGAGATAGAGAGACCCACTGGTCTAGCCTATCAGACTTTATGCTCCTCAAGGGTAAGGGGTTATGGCCTTTTCCTCTCTATTCCTGGTGCCTGGCACATAGTAGGCACTCAACAGAAGCTCACTGAGTGAATGAGTGTCAAGTTTTCACATAGTCAGGTGGAGTCTCGGGACCTACTCCCTTTCCAACCCAGCATAAAAACCCTCCCGAACCAGCTTCTGTGGGCCTTCTACCTTGTCCTTTGCCTCAGTTTCTCCAGCTATAAGAGTGGGTCACATGATCTGCTCTCTTCCCGCCTTGGTAACATTTTCTCAACTGGCTAGTCATGGTGCCACTGGTAGAAGAGGGCTGGTGGGGCCCTCAGGCTTCTGGAAACCACAGGCACGGGAGCACTGATAAGCTATTTTGATATTTCTGTTGCTTTCAGAAAGACAGCTTCCAAGATTCAAGACCAGGTGGTGCTGGTCTTTTTTTGGAGGTGCTAATTAATAATTTAACTTCATATAATGATAATTTTATCTTGTTGCAGTTTGTGGATTTATGATTATCTCATCCATCCGGTGCAGAGTGCTCAGCACGGGGCGTCTCTCCTGCCGTCTGCCGGAACGTGCTGCTGGGAGAATTTCCTCACTGGAAGAGGGGCCCAGGGAAAGACACTGGCATGGGAGGTGTCCCAAAAACATTTCCTCAGGTAGGCTTTTGCAGTCTGTGGGATTGGATGGCTTTCTGGAAGATCTCGAGGGCTATTTTACCTGGGAACAGGAGGATGGAGCCAGTGACCTTTCGGTTCTGATCCTCTCCGTATGTGAAAATGGGTATCAAGAGAAAGCCTAGTATCACAGACTGTCCCAGTGGGAAGGGCCCTAAGAGAATGTCACAGCTGGTCCAACCCCTTTCTCCACAGTTAGGGAATCTGAAGCTAGAGAGAGGGAGGGACTAGTTTAGGGTTATGCAGCAGCCAGTCCTAGAGCCCATCCTAGAACCCATGTCTCCCTCTGCCTGGCTCAGCCCTCCTGCTCTCCAGTATACACCTCCTATGTGCCAGATGACCAATGCTTCATGCCACTATCCCTTGACAGGGAGACTGCGCACTTCGTGGGAAGTTGTCTAGGAGCATCTCCACTGGAGACAAGGGATGAGGCCTTAGCCTTCTCCTATGGTGCTTGGTGTCCAGAGCTCCCTTAGTGCCTTTTCCTGTCTTACAGGCAGTGAAGAGTTAATGAGTCCAAGGGCGATTAGCTTGTGGGGCTGGGAATCCCTCATGAATGTATGCAAAATCCTTTCACAGCCTTCTGCTCTCCCCATTGTCCAGAAATGCCATGGCTTAGAGTCGATTGGTTTGGAAGAAGCAGTAGAGCTAGGACCAGAGGCTAAAGGACTAGTAGGATTTAGCCAAGGAGACGGGGAAAGAATATTCTAGACCGAGAGAATGTAAAGAGGGAAATTTCAGACTTAAAACTCTGGGTCATTTGAGAGGGAGGGATGAGGCTGGGGCACTGAGGTAGGGACCAGGTCCTGGAGGGCCATGGTTGATGTTATCTTCAACCTCTGAAGGGTTTGAAGCCAGGAGTGACTGACCACTTGGCTGAGCCCCTTTCCCTCCAGGGGCCTCACTTGGCTTAAGGGAGGAGCGCTTGGGAGGATGCTAGAGGTGGAGTCTGTGTGCAGGCTGCACTCAGGGCTCTGCTGGGGCCCCTCTGACTATGGACTGTGGAGTGGGGTGAGGCTGCTGGGCGCCTCCCTGCTGCCACCTGGGCTCAGCTCCTCTCTGTTCCCCTTCCACCCAGAGCTGGCTCTTGACTAGGCCCCAGGCTGGTCTTGGCCCATGCTAATGAGATGGTAATGCTCAAGACCAGATTGGCTGCCTCATCAAAGTGTTTGGGGACCCTCCTGACAGCCCGAGAAGCCCCCCAGACGCTGTGGGCAGCTTGAGCTCTAAGCCAGGCTACTCTCCCAACAATTGTCACTTCTCATTACAGCTGATGCCCACGCTACCTGCCAGGGCTCCGTGGGGCATAGCTGGCGATGTTTTCTCCCAGAGATCTGGAGAGGCCGGGGCCTGGTCTGGAGGGGACCCTGGGGAATCCCAAGGCGTCGGCTCTGCCGGGACCAGGATTTGCCTGTCCAGACTCCCTTGGCTACAGCTCGGAGTGCGATACCACAGCAGGACCCTCATGCTCACAGCAACGTGGTGGCTTCTGTTTTGCCTTCTCTGACCTGGGGTCTGTGACAGTCTGTGTTCAGATGCATATCAGCTGTGACACAAGCTTTCTCCCCTGGATGCTTAGAATTCAAGAGCCTGAGAAGAAGGTCAGAACTGAGCGGTCCTCAATGATCAGCCAATGCAGGATTTTTTTTTTTTTTCTCTTTTTGTATCATTAACTCTTTTGTCTGCCTTAAAAATTATTCAAATGCTTTGCACAAAATTAAAAACTGAAATACCCAAAGGGCTATAATTAAAAAAGCACTCTGTTTTCCTGCCCTTCCTAGCACTGCTCTTGAGCTCTGGGGCAACAAATGTTTTAACTCTTTCAGCTGTTTCTTTCACTGTTCTCCTTCATATTTCTAAGTAATATTCACATGCTGCTATTTCTTGCTTTATCAATTTTAGGCATTAGCTATTGATTGATTTTCTATTATGATAGAGAAGGATTTTGCTCCGTTTCCACCCTGATTCTTCTGCCCCTTTCCCCCTTAGATAGTTAAATTGCAATTCTTAGTCAAGTTTGGGCATTATAATAACTATGTAAATGTGGTCCACTCCAGGGTCAAGCCAATGGACTATGATTTTATTTTCTTTCTCATGCAACTTTTTTTTTTCCCTCTGGTGTGGAAATATCAGTGCTCATCAAATCTCCATCCGTTCACCTACATTTCTCAACTTTCCTTCCAGTTAGGTGCACGTGACCAGATCTGCCTGATGGCCTCCAAGTGGGATCATCCCTTTGGACGATGGCAGTTAAGAGCCTGTGTGCCTCTCCCATCGCTCTCCTCCCTGGCAAGGGGACTGTGCAGACTATGGGGCCCATGCTGTGCAAATCCAAAAGAGGGGATGGCCTGGCCTGCATCGGAGTGTGATGTGAGTGAGAAATAAGCGATTGTTGCCTATTGTGGCCTCTAGCATAACTGTTTTCAATGTTACCTTTCTTGTAGTATCCAGTTCCTATTTTATGAATGCAATATCTTTTCTCTTTCAGACTATTTTTTAGAATTTTTCTATAAGTGTTTTTGATTCTTGACAGTATCTCTTTTTGGCCCCCTGGGTCCCCCACTCCCCTTTGTTGTACTCGAGCCTCGTCTTGGTGGTGGAGCACAGCGGTTTAGAGAAAAGCCTGTGAAGTCAGGCTGCCGAGGCTCACAGCACAATCCTGTGGCTTACTCGCTGTAGGACTGCTCTTGGGCCTAGGCTCTTTCTTCCTCAGATTCCTCATCTGTAAAATGGGGAAAAAAATAGTAACCGACAGCATAGAATTGTCATGAGGATCAAAGAAGTTAATATGCATAAAGCATTTGGAAGTATCCCTAGTGCACAGGGTTAAGTCGTAGCTATTATTTTTCCTTAGTAGAATCTTTTCCCAAATAAATGCACAGTGCTGAAAAGCTGATTGGAAGTTTTGCATTTAGTGGTGAAGCTTGTAGAAAGGTGAACATCAACCTAGAGGGTTGGGTGGAGAGCCTGCCCTTGTCATTGGAAATCTGCTTGGCTTTTTAAGCTTTTTCGCTTTTCCTACTCTGAGCAATTATTTTCCTCAGTTAAGATGGCAGTGAAGAGTTCTATGACTTATGGGAGCAAGCGGACCGAGCGCCCACTGATTTCCACTTTATTCCCATTTCCAGCTTCAGGCTTGACTCTCGTGTCCACCTGCAGGGGTTCACTGCCATCCTAAGGGTTCTAGGAAAAAAGGAGATAAAGCCATCTTTAACCCGATGTCAAAGCTGCATTTTCAAACCGCTTTAGCTGCAGAAACTCTCATTCAAACAAAACTTTCCATGGCAGCCAGTGGGTAAAGCAGAGGAAAGCAGACCTGCCTCGGTCAGAGTGGGGTGGCCCGGAGACTACCCACTTACTAGCTCCCCACTGGCAGCCCCCGAGACTCTCTGGAGACCCCTCCCAGAACTCCCCTTGGGAACCACTGAGACCCTGGCCATCCCTTGCCCCTATTTTACAGGTGACAAAGCTCAGGCTAAGAAAGCAAAGTGTCCTGAACCAGCCTCTCACTCCCATTTCAACCTTCTACCCTCCACACTTTGGCACTTGCTGAATAGAGAGTGTGGCGGCTGATTGCCATTTTGCTGTTCCAAAAAGTAAAGGATAAAGTCTCAACATCCTCCCCACAAACCTCTTCTGGATCTAGTTTCTCTGACTCTACCTTGACATTCTATTTTCGGCCCCACCACCACTGGAGATAATGACGAGGGGCATGTAATTGCTGCCTGCTGGGTAAAGTAGCTCTACCTTTTATTGGTCCTAAAATATTCCCTTCCCATAATTTGGCCCCCACCCGCCCCTGCGACCTAAGCTCCCACTGGCTCCCTTCAGGTTCCCTCTGTTTGAGTCAGCAGAGCCGGTCACTGCTCCCCAAACACGCACCCCCTTCCCCATCTTAAAGCCTCCCAGGTCATGATTCTAACAACCAGGGTCGAGAATGCCCCATCCTTCCACTTCCCTGCCTCTCCAGGGCAAAATTCTGTCTTTTTTTAAACGGTTTGGCTCAAATGCCACCTTTTCTGAGAAGCCTTGCCTTGAGTAAGTTACTTGATCTCTTGAGTCTCATTTCTTCATCTGTGAAATGGGGAGCATGGGACCTACCCCTACCGACTTTTGGGGAGGATTAAATGTGCAAATGTAGGGCTTGGCACACAAACAGCTCAATAAATGCTAGCTATCATTATGATGTGCACCTCTATTGTAAAAATGCCCCTTTCTGCCTTTTGGTGTAAGTCTCATTTCTCCACTACATGGGTAGTCCCCAGCCCTGACTGCACGTTGGCATCACCTGGAAAGCATTTAAAACTGTGGACACCTGGGCCCCATTCCAGAGCAAACATAATGAGTGCAGGCATGGGGATTTGAAACACCTCCCAGGTCAGGGATTCTAACAGACAACCAGGATTGAGAACTCTGAGCTGGGCTCTGAGCTGCCTGTCAGCAAATATCAGGCACTGCTCATTTTTATAACGTACACAGCACCCTGCACCAGTGAATGAATAAATGAATGAGTGTTAGAAACAAAGTCAAAGTTGGAATGAGAAGGTCTTTTTGGACACAGGTGTTTGCACTGAAGTCCATCAGGAGCAGGAGGCCTGGCAGGGGCCCCGAAAGGCCTGTGTGTTTCTGAAGAGCATGGAATTGCCCACAGGTCATGGATGGGGAGGGGTCACTTTCATGCATGGCCTGTGGCTTACAAAGTGCTTTCATTAGACCTCACTGCATTCCCACCAGAGGCACTATTCTTATGCTTATCCTTACTAGTAACCCCATTCTACAGATGGGGAAACTGTGGCCCAAGGAAATTGTGACTTGCCCAAAGTCTCCCAGTCAGGGAGTCACAGAGCCAGGTCGTGGGCCTGTGGCTCCTGACATGTGGTCCAACACGCCTTGTCAATCTCTCTGGACTGGAGCCCAGAGCGACCCACACTGACCTCTGGGAGTGAAGCCATGAGGTAGAGGAGGGGGGTGCCCCCTCTGAAAATGGACTCCCAGATTGCAGTTCATTTGGGAACGTGTGGGAGGCAGCCTGGGGAAGCCTCAGCCGCGCTGGAATCCCCGTGCCCGTGTGCCCGTGTGTGTACTATTGTGTGCTGCTGGATGTGTGTGTGTGTCTATTCCTTGCCGCCCGAGTGGGAGGCGTGTGGCTAAGCGTGCCTGCCGCGGCGCGGTGCGTTGTGGTATGCTGCAGGGTGCACTCTGTGTGTGCCTGGCTGTGGGGAGTGTGTGCAGTGTGTGCGCTGCGACTTCAGAGGCCCCGTGAGCCCTCGGAGCTCGCTCCTCTAGCTCTCAGGAGGCTGACAGGCTGGGAGCCCAAGGTTCCAAGAGGCTGCCTCTCCCCCAGGAAAGGGCACAGAGGAGCAGGTCTTCTCCCCAGGCCTGGGCCCTGCTGTCTCTCTCTCTGTCCCCTGCTGTCCCCACCAGAGCAGCTTCTTGCCAGAGAAGAAGCAGGCACTGTGCAAAGGAGGCTGCCTGTGGCTTTCCCTGCACTCTGCTGCCCCTCACTGCCTCGCGCACGCTGAGCCTTCCCGTCTGCCATGCTCTGCTTCTGCAGGAAATTTCCCTGGGCACCTTTGCTCCCCACTGGGTGTTAATTGCTTAGTCTCCAGCCTCCCCATCCACCTCAGGACAGAGGGACAGGGTCACCTTGCCACAGAACTTTCCCCCTGTCGGAATGGGAGAGGCAGCCAGGGGCCAAGGGAGCCGGCTCCTGGAACAGGGCTGTGCCACCTCAGGGAGCATGCATGGTGTGAGGGCCTGGAGGACCCACATCTGGCTGTCAGCCGCCCCCCTTCCCTCCCTCCATTCCCTGCACCTAACTGCATGAGGACTCACTTCCAGGATGAAGGTCCTTGAAAGGAGAGGACTTACCTGGTGGCCCAAGACCCATCAGGGATGTGCTAAGCCTGTTTCAGCATGGGGGAGGGTCTTTTCCAGGGGAGAGCATGAGGTAGGCAGGGGTGTGTGTGCTGGCGCAGAGGGGCATCGGCTCACCTGTTTGGAGGCAGGGCCCCGCAGCACCTTTCCTGTTTGGTCTCTCCTTGGTGACATCACAGCTCTCGGTCCTGTCCCTTGAATGACACTGCTCTTTCTCCCCAACTGATCCTCCCCCGCCCCTCAGGCATGCCTGCTGCTGGTGTTTTCAGGCTTTTAATCCATGAGACCAAGGGTCTGCATAGCATTCCTAGCACTTGTCTCATTGGGCAGAAGGTGAACTGAGCTGCCAGCAGGAGTTCTTTCTTTCAAGGGCACAAGGGTCTTGGATTCTGGTCCTGGCCCTGTGACCACTGTGCTATGTGGCCCTGGGCATGCCATTGCCCCCTCTGTGGTTTGGTTTCTTTGCCAATAATAGAGTGAAAGACTTTCTAGACACCCCTAGCTTCATCACAGCACACCATGGTGGGGTCCCAGGGCATTTCTGGGCAGGGAAATGGACCCCCAGGTTAGCCAACCTCACGGGAAAGGACTCCTCTTCCAAGGAAGGCTCAGGATATTCAGAGTCCCTGGGGTGACATTGGCACTGTTGTGGGGGAAGAAGCAGCTTCCTGACCCCCAGCTCCAAGTACAAGACAGATGGCCGGGGATGGGAGCATCTGAGTGACTGAGACAGAACTTTCAGGAGTGCAGAGACCGCCCAGGCCAGCTCAGCATCCATCAGACTGTGAGCGCCTAGGGGCATGTCTGGTTCACCCCTTCTTCTCTTGTTCTCCACATCCTGTCTCCCCAGAGTTGATGTGCAGTGAATGCTGTTAAAGAAGTCACTAAATGGATGGAGCAGAGAGGAAAAAGTTGTTTAAATCACAAACCAAGGGAAGAAGGGATGTTGGGTTGCTGGACCAAGAAAAGGAAGGAGAGGATTTAGGGGGAAATGACAAATTAGGACATTGGGTTATGCTGTGCTAACAAACAACCCTGAAATGTCAGTGATTTAGAGCTACGAAGGTATATTTCTTACTCGTGCCCATGTCTGTGTGGGTGGGCAGAGAGATTTTCTCATGGTCATCACTCAGATATCTACGCTGACAGAAGAGCCGCTATCTTGAACATCACCAGTCGCCATGTCAGAGATGAGAACTGTATGGTGCCTCTCACCAGCAATTACGTACTCAGCCCAGAAGTGACACTTTCACTCATATCCCATAGGCCAGAACTGGTCACATCGTACCTTCCACCACAGGAACTTCAGGGAATGCAGCCCTACCATGTGCTTGGAAGGCAGAGATGCAAGTACTCCTAGAACAGCAGTAACGAGAACCGTGAAAGAATTAGCCATGGAGAGCTGAAAGAGGAGGGGCACAGCCAGAGTCCAGACCTTTATTGACCCACATCCCAGAGCTCCAAGTCTCCAATTCATTCTCCTGTAAAACCTAAAAGTCATAAACAGGCCTCTGGAAGCCAAAGGGGAAGAGCAGGCTGCATGTGTATTGAACTGAGCACCAACTATGTACTAGGTATGATGCGGGACACTGGGAATGTAAGAGACATGGCCTCATCCCTGATGGAACCTCACAGTTAAATCAGAAGAGCAATATAGTATGAAACAGGGTGAGGAGCTAATGGCCTAGAGCCAAGGTGGAGACTGACCAGCCGAGGGAAAAGGAGGCAGCATGGTCTGTATCTGCCCTTGGTGCAGTTGTCTCCAGATGGGGGCTGCCCATACAGTCACTGGCCGGTGCAAATACCTGCTTCTGGTTCCTGCCTCTACCTCTGTCCATGCCCCTCGCAGATCAGGAGCCTTTGCAAACGGAGCTGCTCCTTTGAAGAACGAAAAGACTCACCCCAAAGTCTTAAAAGTGCTTTAATATTGTCTCAGTAAGTTATATACTTTTATTACTGGGACCATTTTATTTCAATGACAATTTTATAGTCATTTTCATGGTGACATTGTGCTATCCTTGTTCTGAGCTCCCCAATCAATAAAAAGACAAAAATGCCAAAGTGTGGGGGGGGCGGCAGGGGAGATTGGACCTTCATTTGGGTAAGATGGGTTTGTTTTTCAATCACTTCGAGGAAATTTGCTCCTCACCAAATTCTGGTTGTGTGCAGTTTGGCCTGGCACCTGCTGTTCCCTCTCTGGAACGCCCTCCCAGCCACCTACTTGGAAAATTCCTCCTCTTCTTTGTGACCCTGGCCCAAGCATCTCCTACTCTATAACAGCAGTCGAGGCCCCTCCCCTATCCCCTGCGTGGTCTCCTTTATGCCACCACTGTCGCTTTTACAAATTCTGACACAGTCCTTATCACACTGGAGCAACTGTGGTTTCCGTGCATGTCCTCCAGCTATGCTTTAGTCCAGCTGTGCTTTAGAACCCTTGAGGGCAGCGATCGCATCCTACTCCTTTTTCTATGTGTTGTACTTAGCACAAGGCCTAGCACAAAGCAGGGGCTCAGTATATGTTTGTAGAGTAAATTGAGTGAATGAATGACCGAGTGAATGCATGAGTTGGAAGGAACCTGAAGGTGCAGCTATATAAGCTCCATTCAAAACAAGAATTCCCTCTATTGCAGGGGTCGCCATCCTATACAGCCCATTGACTGAATCTGCCAGATTCCTGTGTTTGTCAGTAAACTTTTATTGGAACACAGCCATGTTGATTTGTGTGTGTACTACTTATGGCTGTTTTTGTGCTTCAGTGAGAGGGTTTTGTAGTTGGGACAGTATAGTGTGCAAGCCTAAAGGATTTCCTATCTGTTCCTTTCCAGAAAAGTTTGCCTCCCACTGCTCTGTAGCATTGGCTCTTAATCTTTTTTGGACCAGAGACTCCTTTGAGACTTTGATAAAAGCCTTGAAATTAAATATATGTACATACACAGAGCATTTTGCATCCAGTTTCAGGAAGATCAATGATTCCTTGAAGCTGATTTATTGGTCCTCTAGTGATCCACGAACACCAGGTCAAATTTTCTGTTTCCCAAGGCTGGTGAGACTAGAGATGAGAAGTGATGCAGCACATGGCAGGAAGGTGGCTGGGGAGGCAGAGAAGGTTAAAGAAATCTTCTCTCTGAAAAGCCACAACTGAGGAAAAAGAATCCATGGTCCTGCAGCATCTCTGACATACAGTTGGCCACTTTACATATCTCCAGTCACAGGGAACTCACTACTGTACATCATATTGTTCTGTTGCAGGGAAGCACAGTTCGTGGGGTAAGCCCATCCTCACACTCAGCTGAACTCTGCCTCCTTGTAATGTGACCCCACTGGTCCTCCTGGATGTTGGGGCTGTGGTCCAATGCGCAGAAACCCATTTTCTCAGCTAAGGTAGAGAGGCTCCTGATCTTCCAAAGGAGAGGGGCAAAGGGGAGGGGGAGCAGAAGAGCACAGTGGCTGTTATGGCCCCTCCAACCCAGCTTTGTTCCTTAAAACAAGGGGCAGAAGGAGAACGAGTGTCTGAGAGCTAATGAAATCATGAGCAGTAGGAAGTGTTAGGCCTCTGGGAAGCAAATTGTAGGCCAAACGAGCTCATTTTTTAGCAAAATTATTAAATTAGCAGATGAAGGAAATACATTAGACCTTATGAATCTTGCTTTTAGCAGAGCTCCTGATAGAGGGTTGTGCAGATGCTTGCTAAATTCATTCCATTCAGGGTTGGAGGGAAGCTGGTGTCACTGGGAGTCCCTTGTCCTGGGAGGGACAAGGAAAGGGGGTAATAAATGAACATCTGCCCTGGGCCAGGCACTGTCTTGGGGGCTTTGGGCCCTCTACCCCATTCAAACCCCACAGCACTCAGCAAGGAAGGGGCTATCGTCCCTGTGTCAGAAGGGAAGATGGGCTCAGAGAGGCTAAGTGTCTCACCTCAGGTCACACAGCGAGTCAGCAGCTGAGCTCACAGTTGAGTGTCCAGGTGTGTCCTGGACTGGTTCAGTCCAAACCCAGTGCTCTATGGGGGTAAGAGATACCTCCATGTCAGAGCTTGTGGAGGCAACTTGGAAATGGAGGAAAATGCATGAGGCAGGAGACGAGAAACTTACCAGATGAGAAGGTGGGGCCAGAGCTGGGGTCAGCCAGGGGCTGAGAGCATCAGGAGAGGGGAGACAGGGCTCCCTGTGGCAGGGTTGATTCTAATTACCATATTTTAGGAAGGTGTGGGGAATAGGCTGGTGTTCAGAGAAGGGGAAGGATGTAGAATCCACATCCTGTGGGGAATGGCTGAGCGAACAAGTAGAGCTGTGTCTCCTTTTCAAAAGATTCAGAGGCCTGGCCTAGAGGATGCTGGAGACTGAGGTCTCAGCGGGTGGAGCTGGGTCAGTGATGACTCACAGGAGGCAAAGAGTTTTCTAATGCGGGAGGTGCCCAGCCCTGTGCAGGGTCGAGCTCGGCATCGCTGGAGACTTTCCAGGGCAGGCATAGCATGGGAGGAGAGCCTGATGCTGGGTGTGATTAGATATCCACTGAGCCTGTCCTGACACTAAGGTTCTCTGCATTCTCCAGTCATGCGTGAGGAAGAACATTCCACAGAAAAGCTTTCCAGCCGTTCCTGTGGGTATTTGGGAGTGGAGTGGGAAAATCTGTATGTGTCTCTGAGATCTGCCGGCCCAGCCATGTGCTAGACTGAATGAGCCCTGAAGACTGCCCTTGGCCTGGGGATGGCTCCCAGTCAAGGGGATGACACACAGACCTTCCCAAATCCTCCCAGAGCAGTGGGGCGGCGTGGTCCTCACTTCTATAGAACCTTCTCTGGCAGTGAGATCCAGATCCATCAAAAATAGGAGGGAAGAGGGAAGCCAAGAGTGGTGGTTTGAAGCTGTGTGTCCCCCGGAAAAACCTGTTCTTAAATCTAATCCATTCCTGTGGGGTGAACCCTTTGTAGGGAGGACCTTTAGATGAGGCTGCTTCAGTTAAGGTGTGACCCACCTCATTCAGGTCTTAGTCCTCTTACTGTAGACCTTTATAAGAGAATGAGACTCAGAAAGAGAGAGAAAGCTATAGAAACAAAAAGCTGAAAGCAACGAAACCCGAAGAAAAGGAAGAGACCAGCAGACACTGCCTTGTGCCTTGCCACGTGACAGAGGAGTCCAGGATTGCCAGCAGCCAGTCTTTGGAAAGAAAGCATTATTTTGATGATGCCTTGATTTGGGCATTTTTCTCAGCCTCAAAACTGTAAGCTAATAAATTCCCACCGTTAAATTTCCCACGTTAAATTTCATGGTTTCTGCTTTTCAACAGCCTAACAAACTAAAACACCAAGGGAGGAGACGACTGAGAACCAACCAACCTGCCTGAGAACCTGATCTGAGGTCCTACTGTGTGCTGGGTTCCAAGTCAGGAGCTGAGCCAGGGGAAGCTCATGGTGCAGCAGGCAAAGTCAGGCACATTCCCCAGTCTCTCACAAAAACCCAAAATAGCCAAGGGCACAGAAGAAGGTTAGATGAGGAGCAGGGGTTGCTCAGCACCGTGAGAGACTACTTCTCAAAGGGTAGTATGAAGGCGTCCCCGAAGCTGTGCTCTTTACCACTGAAGGGACTTTTGCTGTAGGGAGCCAGAGGAAAGCACTGCACACACGAAGAGAGGTGGAGGCTGGGCAATAGTGAGAACTTCGGCTGGGAAGGGGCCAGATGTCACAGGGCTTTGACTGCCAGGCCAAGTCCTTGATGCTGGAGGCAGCGAGGTGTCGTTGAAGTTTTCCTAGTAGGGGAGGAACAAGATGAGAAGAATGCTCCAGAAAGATGAATCTGGCTCCCATGTGGAGGCTGGAACTGGAGTGGAGTGAGACCAGAGGCCAGGGAGACCAGGAGGCCAGGCAGGAGTCCATTGCGGAAATCCAGGGGGATTTGCAGCCTGGGTTAGCTTGCTAAGAGCTGCCAATTCAGAACAGAAGTTTCTCTGCATGTGTGCGTGTATGTGCACACCTCTGAATATTGAATGCTTATTTCTCCTAATGGACACATTTGGGTGAGAACCTGTTTCAGTGTGTCTGTTTACGAGCGTGCCTTGGGGTGTACCATGTTTGTCTTGCATGCCTGCTCCAGGAATCACGAGCCTCTGGCTCGGCACACGCTCATGCATGTGTGTGTGAGTTTGTGAATGTGTGTGTCTGCCTGTAGTGCCGGGCTCCAGAGGGAGGCAGTACCAGTAAATCCTGCTGTCTGCCTGCAGTAATGAGCCAGCAGACAAAGCTTGTCATGGTCCTGACACACGGGCTCCTGCTCTACGTTAATTCTCTCTATGGGTCCCCTGCCACCACCACATGTAATGGGGTGGACACTCCACATGGGGCATGGTGGGGCGGGGCATATCAACTGTCCATTTCATTAGGGCCTCCCTGCCCTAACTCACCTGTGGGCCTGGCCAGCTGCCCATAATCATCTCTTCTTCTGCCCTTGCCCTCTTAGAGGACATGGTAACTGCCTTGACTGGGAGGGGCAGTGCAAATCCTCTCTTTTTGTTCCTTTAGCAGAGGATGTGAGGGTGTTGTGGGTGAAACTCCTGTTACTGGTTTGCAGGACACCAGAGGATCCTTCCCACCATGCCAAGGCTCACCCTATCCCACTGCAGCCAAGACCACCCAATCGCTTCAGCCTAGGTCAAAGCCACTTTCATCTTTCTGTTCCAGGGACCTGGACCAAGAGGCCTCCCCCTCGCTCCAAGGGCAACCTGGAGGGGGTGAGAAGAGTGAGGGTTCCAGGTCACAGAGCCCCGATCCTGGCTGTGCTCTTGACACGCCAGATGACTTGGGCCGGCCCCTCTTTTTTCCTGTTTTCCCTTCTGTGTAATGGGGTCAGGCCACCCTGTCTGGATCCCAGTCATAGGGATGGAGTGGGACTGTTACCAACCATGCCCAAGGGTGGTGTCCTAGGGTGGGGCTGGTTTCTCTAGTGCAGATACTCCCGTCATGAGTGATTTCAATCCACCAGCACAAAGCCACCGGCCATGGAGATGGAGAGTGACGTGCACAATCCGCTTTTGGGAGCTGGTGGGAGCCTTTATCCTGAACCAGCCATAACAGCCTGGCCAGAGGAAGACTCTAAATCAGGGTCAAAGCATGAAGCGAGAGGTCCAGCTGGAGTGCCTGGCCTTGGGTCTGAGTAAGAGGCGAGGCTATAAGTGAAAAATAAATGAGTTAGGAAGTTGGGAGCTGGGCATGTGAGAACCAGGAAGGGTATTGTGCTAGGAGAGTCGGGGCAAGTGGTTCAGGAAGCGTATTGTGATGCTTGAGGCCTGTGCTGTGCTGAGTGAGTGGTGCTGGAATATAATACTGCCTCGAGCTGTTCCCAGACCTGGGGGATGAGGGGGGTGTACGCGATGATGACGGAGCTGGGCAAAGAGACAGGCGTTCCCTGAACACCAGGGATGACGTCTGAGCAGGCTGAGCCAGGAGAGGGCACATCCAATCTCTGTAATTGTTGGCGCATCAGTTCTGGTGACAGTCCCCAGAGGATGCTGCCAAGGGCCTGGGTAGGGGGATGCCCTGGCTGACATCATCTGCTATTTCTGGACCCATTCACAGCCTCCTCAGTGGGAACTTCCCTCGGCACATAAATCACCCCAGGCTTCTCACAACTACCTCATTCTTCTGGAAAAAAAAAAAAAAAAAAGGAATCCACCGACACGGAGCCACACTGGGTCTGGATGTCCTCTGGAGGTGAAGCCGCAGTGGAGAGAAGAGCACGAATCTTTCACGCGGCCCGGGGTTCAAATCTCACCTCTGCCCCTTATTTGCTGAAGGACTTTGGGTAAGACATTTCCCTTCACTGAAATTCATGGGCTTGCATGGGCTAATAACACCTGCAGGAGCTCAGCGTGTGACTCTGTGAGGTTGTAAGTGTGAAAGGACTGCTCATTGTAGGTGTTCAGTGACCATCCTTTTTTTCCCTTTTAGAGAATATACTTCCTTTGGTCACCTGTGCAGCTTCCAGAAGGGACATAGCCTCCTTTCTGGACCCTTCCCTGGTTTTGTAGGGGGTGGTTTGCAGGACCTGGGGGAGCTGCCTCTGGGGAGGGGGTGAAGATGGGATGGGGGAAGGCCAAGACCTTTCACCTCCGTGGGGAATCTGCCCTGCTGGGTGTGAAGGAAGCATGTTCTCCAGCCCCCTCAGCACTCAGACATGACCTGAGGAGTTTTCTGGCCAAGCAGGGCTCAGAGACCAGGAGAGCAGCCCAGAGCCTCAGCAGTTCAAGCTGAGGGCCTGTTTCCCAAGCAGAGTTTCCTGCCCATCTGTAACCCATCTGCACGACTGCCTGACCTCCTTCCTGCCCAAGGCTGGTGCTCTGTCTGCCTCCTCAGTTGTCTGTCCATCTGTCCTTTGGGAAGGACTTGTTACCTGCGCGCTGCCTGCACTGTCGCCTGCCTGTCTGCCGGTGATCTGCCTTCCCCTCGCTTTGTCTGCAGCTGACGCTCGTGCACCTGGGCTCCATTTTGTGATGTGTGAGTGACAGAGAAGGTGATAAATGAGAGCAAGGGAGATTAACAGACGAAAGCACACATGTGGGGCTGGAACATGTGTGCACACAGAGGATTGACAGCTGGGGTGTCCCCTTTGAGACAGGGTCACTCGAGATCTACCCAACCCTAGAGGAGTGCCTGAAGTAGCATCCATCTCCTCACGAAGCACCGTCTGCCTGCATCCCTGACCACAGTCAGCGGTGCCCTCCACGGAGGCTCTGGGAGGAGGAGGGGCAGTACCATGGCAACCGATGGAGGAGCACATTTCATCTCAGGAAGAACCTTTGTGACAATGGAGCTGTCCAACATCAAAATGGGCTGTTAGTCAGGTAGTGATCTCCCTGTCACTGAAGTTGCTCAATTACGGGCTGGCCACCCACCTGTCAGGGCTGCAATGGTTGGAATTCTTGCCTTGGAAGATGAAGTCTTGGGCAGTGGAGATGAACTGACAGTTAATGTCTATCAATAATGCATGTCAAGCACTTTGCACAGTGCCTGGCACATAGTAGGTGTGCCAAAGCAGAGCTATTCTTAGGAGGGAGGTGGGACTGAGTGATGTAAAGGCCCTATCCCACGGCCTTTGACCTGGAAGAAGATGAAAGGCCAATTAGTGGCAACAGGTTATGAATAAAGAGGAGCTGGGCTGGAGGCGTGGGATAATAAAGGGCTTCCCAGAATTGGGATGTCTCCATCTCCCTCATCATGATTTGCATGGCTTCTGCAGGCCTCCCTTCCCTGTCCTAACTCAATTTCAATTTCAATGTCAATGTCAATAACTTCCCTGGCACGACAAGCAGCCAGGGGTTGCCAAAGCGAATTGGAACATTGAGTTTCAGAGGCTTGGACCAGCTCGTCCAGCCAGTGTCATCTGCCCAGCCCTTCCAGGCCCTTCCTACTGCACATCAGTTGTCTACTGTGCCCTTTCGGGAGACTTAATTTTACCCTCTTCAACCATCTGTGAGGTTATTTGAAAAAAGATACAGTGCCTTGTTTGATCAAGTTGTTCAAACAACAGCACGTGAGGCACCAGACACCTGCTGGTGCAGGGGGTGTAAGGTTTTAGAAGGCCTAGCCCCCCCTCCCATGAAAAATTCCAGCCAAGCAGGGCAGGCGGAGCAAGAATCAACAATTCCAGCAATGTGCAAGGGATTTGATGGAGGGGGCCAGGGGGCTTTGGGAGCACAGAAGAGGGGTCCCTGACCCAGGAGGGGGGCAAGGGGCATTAAGGGGGAAGGGCAGCTTCCTGAAAGAGGCGGAATGTGAGGAACTTTTCAAAGATACTGGCCAGCAGGCTGCTTTCCCTGGAGTCAGCGATGGCTGAAATGCCACCACTGTAGGCATCCTTTTGCTGCAGCCAGAATGATTCTTGGCACCATGCAGTGCTGGCATTGATCAAATCCTTGGGAAAGGGAGGTTTGGCACTGAGGAATGAGAAGTGGGTAAAAGGATCCAGGTAGGCAATGCCTTGAGGGAGGCGGAGCCTGAAAGTACTGTACGGTGGGCCTGGGGTGAAGTTACGGCCCTGGGAGGACCAGCCTGGGCGCCTGCAGGGGAGCCTGGGCAGCAGTTGTGGCCCCTCGGTGAGCACCGACGTGGATGTGATGCTGGGTCACAGAGGGAGGGGTCAGCAGGGAGTGGAGCCTGGGGGCTGGGAGGCCAGGAGGCCAGGAGGCCCCATCTGAAATGCCCGGGCTTGGAGGTGGGAAACTGAGGGGTCAGGGCTGAGGCAGGAGTGGCCAGAAGTGCAGGAAGGGACAGGTGATGGGCTCAGATGCTGGCTTTGCCAACGTGACATCTCTGCTCAGCACCAACCAGAGGGCACCTGCCGCCTCCATCGGGGGAGCCACAGTTCAAGTTGTTAGACAGGTGGGCGCTCAGGCAAGGTTGCCAGGAATCCCCCTCAGCAGGACCCTACCTAGCCCTTCTCCTCCTCTTTTCCCCAGACTACCAAAATGCTGAGAATGCTGATAGAAGCAGGCAGGACTAGAGCTGCCCTCCTCACCACCACCAAGAGTAGGGGCTACTAGGGCAGAATATCCCTGAGACAGGACACAGGCTCTGTCTCCTCTAGCTAGCCTTCCACAGCCTTTGGCCAGGCAGAGAGAGCCCCAGGGATGAACAGCCCCGAGCGAGGTGAACAGATAGTCAGAGGCCCAGCAGGATCTGCCTGGGGGTGGCGAGTTTCCCACGGGATTATGCCGAACCAGAAGCAGCCCCAATCCTCTTGGTTCCCGGGGACCCCTCAGCTGTTGGGTCCTGAACTCTTGCAGAGGCTGCTTGGGCAGTAGCCCCAACCATCCCGTTTGCTCCGCACGGTCCTCCTCTTTCCACATCTTCAAGGTCAGATGAGGCTGGGAGTTTCGGGAGAGATGGGTAGGCCATGGTGGAATGAGACCCTGAGGATGTGGGTAACTTTGGACAAATTCCTTCCATTTTCAGAGCCTCATTCAAATTCTCAGTTAAGGTGTGGGGACCAGAACCCCTTGGGGATTTACAAAGAGAGTCCCTTAGAAGACTGTGCCTATAAGATACCCTGGAGAAAAGAAGTTTGGGGGCACACATCAGCACATTACAGGCTCCAGAGAGCTCTGTAACACAGAAACTCACCAGGTGTTTCCCAAACTTCCTTAATGGTCTTGTTTCCTCAAACCACCCATTTAAATCCCAAGGAAGAAAGTTTGAAAATATTAGACTAAGGGCTCTTCTCTAAGATTCACTCCAGTTCTGAGAGTCTAGGTCTCTATGCCTCTAAAGAAAGTGGGAAGGAGAAAAGAAATGATATTTTAAAGCTCTTCCCAGGTGCCCAGCTCTGTGCATTTCATTTGATCCTCACAGCTGCATTATGGGGCAGCTGTTAATCCTCTCACTGGCAGATGGGGGAGGGCAAAAGTTTCCTTCCAGCCTGCTTTGTGCAGGAAAGTGAGGAAGTCCTTCTTGCAAGGCGTGGCTTGGGTGCTGAAGCTCCCTTCCCAGCAGTCTCAGGCTCTCTAGTCCCCACAAGGCCCCATTTAGGATCACTCGCTGCTCCAATTTTTTTTTTTTTCTTGGGAGATACCATTGGAGAGCATGATGGGGTAAAGACAAGAGAAGGCAAGGCCTTGGATAAAGCACCTATGTATAACCCCAAAACTCACTAACTCTTAAGAGTTCAGATCCACAAAGGTGAAGTATGAGGCTGATAGCATGGGGCTGTGTGTTGCTGTGGAAAGAGCCTGAACTTTGGAGGTAGATAGACCAGGGTTCCAATCCCAGTCCTGCCACCAGGAAACACTCTTAATTAACCCCACTTAACTGATGTACTAGGCCAGCTGACTTCTCTACTCCCTTTGTAAAGCGTGCTAGCTAAAACCTTTGGCACTTGGAAGGTCTGATTGTCAGACAACTACTTTCTAATTTGCCCATGTGCCAAGAATCAGTTATGTTTGTGCCCAAATCTGTTTATGTCAGTTGTACTTGTCACTGTAAATAGATAATTTAATTAAGTGAAACATGAGCCAATTAAATATGAGTGCAAAAAGGAGTTCTGATTCTATGATAATTAATTTAATGCTTCTGGAAGGCTGGGTATAAGTGAGCTGCTAAAAAAGTTGTTGTTGAATTAGTTGTGAGCAAGACTATAAAAGATTAAAAAAAAAAAAAAAAAAAACTCTATACAAGGAGGTTTGGGTACACTCATTACCTTTCAAGTAACCCAAATAAGAAATCTCTTAGGGGGATAGTTCATGCAGGAAAGACAATGTGGTCTTCACTGCAAGGAAGAAGGAAGCCTCTACCGTTCTAACGCTGTGATCGCTGGATGCCAGTTCGCCCTTCTGAACCTCAGTTTTCTTGACTTTAAAATGGGTGAAATGAGGTCCATCTCACTCAGTTGCTATGAGGTCCATCTCACTCAGTTGCTATGAGGAACAAACAAAGCCGCATGTGGTTCCATCCCTCCCTTGTGTTCCTCTCTGATGATTCCTCTCTCCTTTTCCTGCCAATGACCACCTCTCCCAACCCAGCGTGCCCTGGGCTACATCCAGAGGTTTACAGTTTAACTAATCAGATTATGATGAGAGTGTGAGGCATAAGCCCTCCCGAAGAGCGACATTGTCAATGGAAAAAAGCCTTTCCAAGGAAAGCATGGAATAATGGTGTGGCTCCTGTGGCAGAGCAGCAGAGTGACAATTGGAGCTGGAGTATCTCCTTGGCATTCCTCAAATCACAATTTCTATGGCTGGTTCCCAGTGAGGATGTGACCTAGTCATCGTCATACCATCTGAGGGACACACCCGACATCCCTAACCCATCCAAAGCCCTGCTGTCTTTAGGCTTGTCTGGGGTTCAACTCAACCTCAGACTCTGGACTCATCTTATCCCAACTCTGAGCTGGATAGAGGAGACTGACCCTGCTCAGTTCCGGCCTCTTGAACCCTGGCTCTTGCCCAGTACTCCAGGTGTCAGGGAGGCAAGCTGGCTCTCCCACACCTGCAACCCCGGTGGCCTCCTGCCAGTCTTCTCAGGGATGGAAGTCCAGCCTATGGCTGGCTCCTGCTCCTTGCTGCCTGCCCAGACCTCTCCCAGCACCTGTCTCTTTTTTTTTTTAAACTTTATTTTGTACATTTAATAATTGAAAATATAAATGATTAAAAACTAAAAAGTAAACACAGATGAATAAATACATACATTTCTCAATTAAATGTACTGGATACATATAATTTTTTTTTTAATCAAACAATATGTTACACAATATATTTGGTTCATAGTAATGCAATCACGTAGTATTTGTCCTTTTGTGTCTGGCTTGCTTCACTCAACATAATGTCCTCCAGGTTCATTCACGCTGTCATATGCTTTACGACTTCATTTTTTCTTACAGCTGCAGGATATTCCATCATGCAGCACCTGTCTCTTGATACCTCATGTCCCCTAAACCCCGGCCCAGGAAACCCAAGAAAGACCTCAAAAGGGATCGGCATGTGCATCATTCCCAACTTTGAGGACCTGACCTTGCCGTCTCCCAGTGCTTCAGGCCCCTGGCCTCAAAGCTCCCCTTAACTGGTCCCCTTAACCCCTAGGCACTCTTGTGCCCAGCAGAGGCAGCCTTTGAAGCTCTGGTCAGGAGCCGGGTAGGGAAGTAGGGAAGGGGGAGTGAGGACAGTCAGTAAGCTTTCTCCTTTTCTGGGCTCACTTCAGTGTTATGGATGAGTCGATATTTTGACTATCATCCCTGGTCAGAGAAGTCAGAAAAAATTAACTGAGACTGTTGGGTGAAATTGGATGTATTTATCTCTGAAATGCCATAGTTCATTCATTCAGCAAATATTTATTGAGCACCTAGTATCTGTCAAGGAAAGTGCCAGGAATTGGGAATATATGGTCCCTGCTCACAGGCTTGCTGTGTGGTGGGAAGGGGGAGGGAGGGGACATACAGCTGTAATCAGAGTGACCCTGAGAGCAGGAGGGAAAATGGCAGAGAGCCCATGGGCTGGCACCTTGGCTGGGAGCAACAGGGAAGGAGGCTGTGAAGCCCATGGGAGGGGCCTCAGAGGCCGTCTTGGAGCTGTCAAGGTTCTTCAGTTCTGTCCAATTACCCACTAATGACTCACAATGAATAGATTAGGAAGGGGACTAAGGACAAGGATGCTTAATTACCAAGCAGACAAGTGGAGGAAACACTGAGCGTCCCCTGACAGGGCTTAGGGAGGGCGGAGGAGGGGAGGAGGAAGCAGGGGCTGCAGGGCCCCCGCCCACCCTTTTCTGGCAGCACCTGATCACGGCTGGGGCTTCCGAGGGGCTGGGCTGCTGAGCCTGGGCTACCCCCCCAGGGATCAGAAGTGGAGCTCAGTGTCTGGGAGGGGAGAAAATTTCAGGTTTAAGGTGGAGGAGAGAGGTAGGTGGGGACGGTTAGAAGGATGGCTACAGAGCTTATTCATCCTAAGCTGGAGGTCTTTCACAGTCATTTGATCTCATTCTTGGTAGGACTGATGCCCCCAGAGATGGGGGTGGAGTCTGTGGAATTTGCTGGAAGCCCTTGCTCTGGCCCTTGTGCCTAGAGGTTGTGCTAGTCCCAGCCTGGGAAGGGTATTGGACCCTTTTGCCGTCTCTGCCTCCACCTGCTTCCTGACATCTGGGACCACACCTTATTCTGGTTTCTATGAGAGGAGGAATCTGCACAGCCTTCTTCAGAGGCAACATCTTCACCCAGACACAAATGTTCACAGTTTTTGCAGTGTGTGTTCCTTGCATTCTCTCATCCAATACTCCCAGCAGTCTTGGGAGCTGGCAGATAAGCAATTCCTTTCCCATTAGATCCAGGAAGAAAATGGGGCTCAGAGAGGCCATTTAATATGCCCAGGGTCTCAGGGGTGATGTGATGGAGGTAGGGCTTGACCTGCCTCTGTCTGCCTCTACCCAAGCTTCTCTTCACAACCCAGTATCAATCTGTCCTTTAGAGCTGGGGCTGCAGGTGAGGAGAGGTAACTGGTGGCTCTTGGCAAACAAGAGTGGCTCAGACTGAAGTTGTGTCTTCCCCCAGGGCCTCCTCCTCCAGCCTCATAATTAAGCACCGTGGAGGAGGTATTCTGAGGTGCCCATGATGGCATAGCAGGGGAGGTTCTCCAGCCCTCAGGGAACTCTCTCTCTTTGGATGCCCAAAAATTCCCTGCCTCTGCCACACACACCTGGTACCCAACAGAAATGCCAGAGACTAGAGACAACTCTCATCTCATTATTTTCTCTCAGTTTTCATGTGCTTGAGTCATTGCCCAAATAGACTTCAGTTCCTTGAGCACGCAGTCTGTCCCACTTTGCCTGCCTCACATCAGCCACCTTCTACCTTCTGTTGTTTGATTAAAGAACAGTGGACGTGGGTGGGTAGAGGGACATTGGTGAGACACGAGGCAGAAGAGTGAAGGGGTTGGAATGAGAGAATATGTGTTTGTTGAAATCTGGGCTGGGTTTAATTCCTGCCAGGGCTATGCTTTCTGCTATGCTTTGTATATTTTTAATAAGTTTTTATTGAAGTATATCATTCATACATGAACAATAAATGTATAGTAAAGGTTGTGAACTGACAAAATAAACATGCATAACATCATACAGGGGTCTCATACATCACCCCTCCACCAACACCTTGCATTGTTGTGAAACATTTGTTACAAACTATGCAAGAGCATCGTCAAAATATTACTACTAGGAAGCGGATGTGGCTCAAATTGTTGGACTCCCATCTACCATATGGGAGGCCCTGGGTTCGGTTCCCAGGGCATCCTGGTGAGGGCAAGCTGGCCCACGCCCGTGGAGAGCTGGTGCAGCAAGATGACTCAACAAAGGGAGACAAGCAGACACAGAGGAAATGTGCAGCGAACGGACACAGAAAGCAGACAGTGAGTACAAGCGGCAAGGGCAGGGAGAATAAATAAATATATATATATATATATTACTACTAACTATAGTCCTTATTTTACATTTGGTGTATTTTTCCCCCAACCTACCCTATTTTTCAAATATATATTTTTATTACAGAGATTGTGAACTTACAAAACAATCATGCACATGTGTATGATTCCCATACAACACCCCTTCACCAACATACCACACCGTGGTGGAATATTTGTTTCAGATTAGGAGATAATATCATGAGACTATTACCACCAACCATGGTCCATAGCATACATTTGGCACTTTTTCCATACCCCTTCCTTATCAACACAGTACATCTTTGGCATAGATGCAAGAACATTATAGTATTGCTGTTAACCATAGTCCATAGATCACACCAATTGTATTTTTTCCATGCTTCTCCACATTCCCACCACCCTGCAATAGTGATGTACATCCCCTCTAGCTCACAGAAGGACATTCTTGCATCTGTACCATCAACCACAATTCTCATCCACTTCTGGGTTCACTGTGTTATTCAGTCCCTAAATTATTCTTTAGCTTTCTTTCAATTGACATTTACTTTCCCAGACTACTTTTCAGCCACAATCCCATTTATAAACCAGCTACTACTCACTATGTTACCATCAACTTTATCCATTTCCACACTTTTACAGTCAAGTTAATTAAAACTTGTGCATACATTAAGCATCAGTAGTTCTTCTCAACCCTCCTCTTATCTCCTAATAACCTGTACTCTAGGTTTTAACTCCATGTGTTTATTCTTTGTATTTAGTTCACATTAATGAGACCATGCAATATTTGTCCTTTTGTGTCTGGCTTACTTCACTTAGTATAATGTCTTCAAGATTCATCCATGTTATCATATATGTCCAAATTTCATTTCTTCTTACCGCAGCATAGTATTCTATCATATGTATATACCACATCTTGTTTATCCATTCATTGGTTGATGGATACTTGGGGTCCATCTTTTGGCAATTGTGAATAATGCTGCTATGAACATCGGTGTGCAGATGTCTGTTTGTGTCATAGTTTTTAGTTCTTCTGTATATATTCCTAGTAGAGGAATTGCTAGATTATATGGCAGTTCTATATTTAGCTTCCTGAGGAACTGCCAAACTGTCTTCCACAGAGGATGCACCATTTACAATTCCACCAACAGTGCAGGAGTGTTCCAATTTCTCCACATCCTCTCCAGCACTTATTGTTGTCTGTTTTTTTTTTAATAATGGCCATTCTATGCGTTGTTAAATGATACCTCATTGTTGTTTTGATTTGCATTTCCCTAATAGCTAGTGATATGGAACTTATTTTCATGTGCTTTGTGGCCATTTGTATTTCCTCTTTGGAGAACATTTATTTAAATTCTTTGTCCATTTTTTAATTGGATGGCTTGCTCTTTTATTGTTGAGTTGTATAATCTCTTTATATAGAATAGAAATCAAACCCTAATTGGATATGTGGTTTCCAAATATTTTCGCCCATTGAGTGGGCTGCCCTTTCATCTGGATGAAGTTCTTGGAATCACAGAAGTGTTTAAGTTTGAGGAGGTCTCATTTATCCATGTTTTCTTTCATTGCTCATGCTTTCAGTGTAAGGTTTAAGAATCTACCACATACCACCAGGTCTTGAAGATGTTTCCCTACATTTTCTTCTAGGAGCTTAATGGTACTTGCTTTTATATTTAGGTCTTTGATCCATTTTGAGTTAATTTTTGTAAAAGATGTGAGATAGGGGTCTTCTTTCTTTCTCTTGGCTATGGATTTCCCATTCTCCCAGCACCATTTGTTGAATAGACTATTCTGTCTTAGCTGGGTGGGTTTGACAGGCTTGTCAAAAATCACTTGGGCATAGATATGAGGGTCTTTTTCTGAACCATCAATTCTGTTCCATTAATCTATGTGCCTAACTTTATGTCAATACCATGCTGTTTTTACCACTGTAGCTAGGTAATATGATTTAAAGTCTGGAAGTGAGAGTCCTCCAATTTCACTTTTCCTTTTTAAGATGTTTCTGGCTATTTGAGGCCTCTTATCCTTCTAGATAAATTTGATAATTGTGTTTTCCATTTGTTTGAAAAATGCTGGTGGAATTTTTATTGGGATTGCATTGAATCTGTATATCAATTTGGGTAGAATTGACATCTTAATGATATTTAGTCTTCCAATCCATGAACATGGAATGCTCTTCCAATTATTTAGGTTTTTTTTTATTTCTGTTAGCAACGTACTATAGTTTTCTGAATATAAGTGCTTCACATCCTTGGTTAAGTTTATTCCTAAATATTTGATTCTTTTAGTTGCTATTGTAAAAGGAATTTTTTTCCTGACTTCCTTCTCAGATTGCGCATTGCAATGGTATAGAAACACCTCTGATTTTTGCATATTGATCTTGTATCCTGACACTCTACTGAAATTGTTTACTAGCTCTAGCAGCTTTGTTGTACAGTCTTTGGGACTTTCTAGATATAGGATCATATCATCTACGAATGTTGAAAGTTTTACTTCGTCCTTTCTGATTTGGATGCCTTTTATTTCTTTTTCTTGCCCAATTGCTCTAGCTAGAACCTCTAACACTATATTGAACAACAGTGGTGACAATGGACATCCTTGTCTTGTCCCTGATCTCAACAGGAAAGGTTTCAGTCTTTCACCATTGAAATGTTAGCTGTGGGTTTTTCATATATGGCTTTTATCATGTTGAGAAAGTTTCCTTCAATTCCTATTTTTTGTAGTATTTTTATCAAGAAAGGATGCTGTATTTTGTCAAATGCCTTTTCTGTGTCAATCGATAAGATCATGTGGTTTTTCTTCTTTGGTTTATTAATGTGGTGTACTATGCTGATTGATTTTCTTGTGTTGAACCACCCTTGCATGCCTGGTATAAAACCCACTTGATCATGATGAATAATTCTTTTAATGTGTTTGTTGGATTCGATTAGCAAGTATTTTATTGAGGACTTTTGCATCTATATTTGTTAGAGAAATGGGTCTGTAATTTTATTTTTTCATAATATCTTTATCTGGCTTTAGTATTAGGGTGATATTAGCTTCATAGAATGAGTTTAGTAGCATTCCTTCTTGTTAAATTTTTTGGAAGAGCTTGAGTAAGACTGGTATTACATCTTCTTTGAATGCTTGGTAGAACTCACCTGTGAAACCATCTGGACCTCAGCTTTTCAATTTGGGGAGCTGTTTGATGACTGTTTCAATCTCTTTACTTGTGATTAGTTTGTTGAGGTCTTCTATTTCTTCTAGGGTCGGTGTAGGTTGTTTGTATGTTCCTAGGAATTTTTCCATTTCATCTACATTGTCTAGTTTTTTGGCATAACATTGTTCATAGTATCCTCTTCTGATCTCTCTTATTTCTGTGGGGTTGGTAGTAATGTTCCCATTTTCATTTTTTATTTCATTTATTTGCATCTTCTCTCTTTTTTCCTTAGTTTAGCTAAGGGTTTGTTGATTTTGTTAATCTTCTCAAAGAACCAACTTTTGGCTTTGTTAATTCTCTCTATTGTTTTTTGTTCTCAATTTCATTTATTTCTGCTCTGATCTTTGCTATTTCATTCCTTCTACTTGCTTTGGGATTAGTTTGCTGTTCTTTTTCTAGTTCCTCCAGCTATGTAGTTGGGTCATTGATTTTAGCTCTTTATTCTTTTTTAATGTAAGCATTGAGGGCTATAAATTTTCTTCCCAACATTGCCTTCACTGCATTCCATAGGTTCTGATATGTTGTGTTCTCGTTGTCATTCATCTCGAGATGTTTATTGATTTCTCTTGAAATTTCTTCTTTGACCCACTGATTATTTAAGAGTGTGTTGTTTAATGTCCATATATATGTGAATTTTCCCTTTTTCTGATGCTTCTTGGACATGGATATCTGTGTCCTTCAATAGGGTTGGAAATTTCCACCATTATTTCTTCAAATATTCCTTCTGCCCCTTTTTCCTGCTCTTTTCCTTCTGGGACACTCATGACATGTATGTTTGCATGTCTTTTGCTGTCATTTAGTTCCCTGAGAACCTGTTCAATTTTTTCCATTCTTTTCTTCATCGTTCTTTTGTATATTCGCTTTCAGAGGCCATTTCTTCAAACTTATTGATCCTTTCTTCTGCTTCCTCCAACTTGTTGTTATATGTGTCCAGTGTATTTTTTATTTCATTTATTCCACCTTTCATTCCCATAAGATCTGCTATTTTTCTATATATGCTTTCAAATTCTTCTGCGTGCCCCACCCCTCAGTGTCTTCTTAATATCCTTAATCTCTTTAGCCATCTCATTGAATTTATTAAAGAGATTTGTTTGAACATCTATGATGAGTTGTCCCAATTCTTTTATGTCATCTGGAGGCTTATCTTGTTGCTTTAACTGGGTCATATCTTCCTGTTTCTTGGTATGGATTGTAATTTTTTATTGATGTTTTTGCATCTGGCTTGCTAGATGTATTTATTCTGGGTGCAGTTTCTCCCTTTAGATTAGGACTTTCTTGTCTTTTCTCCCTTGCTTATTGTGTAGTAGGAGTCGAAGATGTAGTTAGTGCTGTAACCTATGGAGGCTGAAGCTGCCCATGTTGCCCCAGGAAATGATGAAGGTTCTCCCACTTTTCTCCTCTCTCAGGGGTAAGGACAGATCTACAGCCATGTATAATAATCCAAGTTGGGCAGGACAACACTGTCTGTAGTTGCCCGGAGAGACTGATGAAGCTTCACACCCCTTCCTCCCCTACCTTGGGCAGGGATGGAGCTATAGTTGTGGACAGCAGTCTATGCCATGTGGGTCCAAAATGACTACAGTTGCCCAGGTAAACTGAAGTAGCACCAGACCCCTGCTGGGGGTGGTAATGGACCCCCTGGAGTGCCCAACAATCTAATCTGTGTGGGCCAATTACGCCTGCAGTTGGCCTGAGAGGCTGAGGGATTACTGTCCCTTCTGCAGGGGCTGGGAATGGAGCCACCGATGCCCAACATTTCATTCCTGTAGGCTGAAAATACCTGCTGTTGCCCAGAGAGGCTGAGAAATCACCAGCCCCCTCCTATCCTATTGCTCAACCCTCTCAGAGCAACGAGTTGACCACCTGGCCTTCCCTAATCCATGGGGGACAGGCGCACCCCTCTCAGACCTATGGGTACCCAAAAGTTCAGTCCCTTTAGGCTGAGAATACCTGCCATTGCCTGGAAAGGCTACGGGAACACCAGCCCCCTCCTATCCTATGGGCGGGACAGAGGTGGAGATGGACTTGAAGGTGTTCAACAAACCAGTTCGTGTGGGCTGAAAATTCCTGCCGATGCCCAGAGAGGCCGAGGATACCCAGCTCCTCTCCTGTCCTATTGGGGTGTGGGGATACAGCCCCAGGTGTCCGACTATTCAGTCTGTGCCAGTGGAGAGCCCCTGCAGTGTCTGGAGAGCCTGGTGCAGGTTCCGCCAGCTTCCTCTCTGCTGGAGGTGGGGCTGGAGCCTCGGCTAGGGCTGCAGTCTGATGCTGGTGAAAAGAAGCCAGTCCCTAACTTCACTGGATTTTCAGTCAGCCAGGCTTTGCCTCGTGCTGGGGGTGGAGTCAAAATGGTGGCTACCGGACTCTTTCCAATTTGGACAGGCTCAAACCCTAGTTGTTTCTAGGATTATACTTTAGCCAGCAGAGTCCACTAATCAGTAGCTAAAGTTGGTGTCTCTTCCTCCATCGTTTATGGGAAATGGAGTTTCTAACTCCAGCCACGGAATACTCCTGAGGTGGCTTGTGCAGCTGGACTAGGATAGGCAGTGGCCTAGTAGGATGGGCACCGGCCTCTGCAGCGAGGCTTGAAGTTTCCCAGAGAGGTGGTGCAGGTCCCCCCAGCTTCTCCCTGCCAGAGGTGGGGCTGGGGTTTAGGCTGGAGCTGCAATCTGATTTGAGTGGAAAGAAGCCAGTCCCTACCATCACTGCGATTTTCAGTCAGTCCTGCTTCCCCTCATGCTGGGGGTGGAGTCAAAATGGCAGCTACAGGCCTCCTTCTGACCTGGACAGGCTCAAAGTTTAGCTGTTCCTAGGATTATACTTTAGCCTGCCGAATTTACTAATCAGTAGCTTAAGTCAGCACCACACCACGTCTTCCTCTCCCGTTTTTTGGGAAATGGAGCTTCTAACTCCAAACACGGAATAGCTCCCAAGGCGGCTTGCGCCATGGGCACCGACCTCCGCAGCGTAGAGGGCTCTGCTCACGAATCCTCTCTGCAGATGGGCAGTCTCCTTCTTCCGTACTTTCAAGGATGTTGCAGGATACTCTTCTGGTCTCCTGGAGCCCCCAAACACAGGTGCTTTAAATAGCTCTGGGTGACTACTAACTGCCCTATAGCACAAGCTGACTCCAGGAGCTCCTTACTCTGCCACCATCTTGGCTTCCCCCCTGCTTTGTATAATTTTAACTCTTGTCCTGAGGAAAGACAGGAAGGTTGTTGAGTGTTTATTGTGTGTCTGGGGCTCTGCAGACTTTATCTCATTTAATTCTCACAACCATCCCATAAATGAGTGCTTCAAGTTTATAAATAAGAAAACCAAGGCTTGGGAAGGTAAAATGTCTTGTCTAAAGTTACCCAGTTTGTATGAGAGCTGGGATTTGAACAGAGGGCTCTTGAACCCCAGACTCAATGTTCTTTCTTGCATTTCCTAGAGTGGGTGGGAAGCAAACTGGAAACTTAGGGGTCAGTGTGAGGCTGACTTAAACCAAAAGTACTTTCATGCATCTGTGGGGTGGCCAGGGAGGGACTCTGGAGCTCTCAGACCACACAGGGTCCTGGCAAAGAACATGATCATTATGCAGTTCTGTCTGAAGGTTCATGTATTTTCAGTTGATGCCCTCAACCATCCAGAGCCAGAATTCATATCTCCATTTCACAGATGTGGAAACTGAGGCTCCTAGAATCTGAGAACTTCTTCAACATGGTGAGACAAGTAAATGGCAAAGCCAGAATAAAGGAGTCATCTGACTTCTACCCCAGTGTTCCTGCCACCACACATCACTGCCTGGACCATCTCAGGTGGGGCCTGAGACTCACAGACCAAGGCCAGAGGTCAAGACCAGGACAGTTAGGGTAGAAGGACAAGAAACGGGTTTTCACTTTGGGTGTGCACAGTCCAGAGAGCTGAGAGTTTTCACAGAACCCAAGAAATGGAAGCATCACTTAGCTCAACCTCCAAGTCCATGAGGTCACAAATTATCAGCAGAGGCCTGACTCAAACCCAGCCTCCTCAGCTCATACTCGACACTCCAGAGGTGAGTTCTAATCCCAGTGGGCACCTGCTTCCTCGCCTCCAGCTAAGATTGGCCAGTACGGCAGCTCAGGCCTTCCAGAAGGGTCTCAAGCCTCCTCCGCTTGTCTGCATTCTGGATGTCTTGCTAGGATGGGGAGAACCATCCTCTCCTTGCCCTAAGTCCTGCCCATTCTTCAATTCCAGCAGCAAATCTCAGATGCTTTCACCCTGGGAGAGCAGGTCTTTGGGCTTGAGTCTCTGAGTAAGGATCTTCTCTTTGTCCGTTTGTGCCTCACAAAGCTTGGAATGGTCCTTCTCTTCCCATTTAATTTTAAGAACATGGCTAGAGTTCTGATATTCTGGATGCTTGGCTGGGGTAGGGAGTGGCATTGCAGGCTCTGATGATCTGTTTGGTTGCCCACCTGGGGATTGCAGACTAGGATGAGTGCTACGGGCAGAGGTGATGGTGGTGATGAAAGTGAGGGTGGGAAGAGGAGAAAGTGTAATGCCTTTAAAAGCAGGATGTCCCCTTCTCTGCCTGCAGTATTCAACTTGGGGTGTGCATGGCCGGCCATTGTCCTCACAGCAACCAGAAGGAGGTTTCTAAACCCTCAATCTGGCCATGTCACATCTCTGCTCAAAACCCCTCAAAGGCTCAAGTGTGCATGACCCACAGATTCAAACCCAGACAGGTAGCTTTAACGTCCTTCATGACCCAGCCCCTGACGGCCCCGCCGCCTCTGCTTTCCCTGCTCCCCTCATTGGCACCCAGGCCAGCATCGTGAGCTCTTGCAACCCACCGGGCACACCTTGCTGTCCAGCTCTGGGGGTCTTTCTGTGGGCTGGTTTCTCTGCAACGCCCTTGCCTTCCACCTTTTCCTTTTCCCCTTGACCTACCTACTTCCTAATAATCTTCCAGGACACCACATGTCTTTTCTGGTAAGCCCTCCGAGCCTTCTTAAGCTCAGGTTAGGTGTCTCCCCTTGCTCCATTAACACCCCTTGGCTATCATCCATGGAGTATCTTTTTGCCTCCATGAATCCCACCAGACCCTGAGCTCCAGGAGGGCAGGAGTGCCTCTGACTTGGTGGTAGCCCAGGTGTCTAGCCTCTTGCTATTCAAAGTGTGACCCCCAGACCACCAGCAACAGCAGCTGGGAGCTTGTCAGAAATGCAGAATCTTGGCTCCCACCTCAGACCTATTGAATTGAGGTCGGCATTTAAACAAGATCCTCAGGTGATTTGTGTGCACATTAAACTTTGAAGAGCTCTATTCTAGTACAGGTTTTGGCCCAGACTCGATGCCCATTCACCTTTGAGGGGCTGAAGAAATGCATGAGGTCAGAGGTGGGTGAAGTGGCCTCAGGCCCCTACCTGCAAAAACACCATGGACGCTGTGAATGGCTGGGAGTGAGGCGCCAGGAGAGTGGCAAGCATTTATTGCACATCTACTGCGTGCCTGGCCCATTCACTTTTTTTTTTTAGTGTTTTTTTTTTTTCTCTTTCTCCCCCACTCCCCCCCATCCTTGCTTTTGCGCTCGCTGTCGGCTCGCTGTGTCCATTTGCTGTGTGTTCTTTCTGTGTCTGCTTTTCTCTTTAGGAGGCACCGGGAACTGTTCCCAGGACCTCCAGTGTGGGAGAGAGGCGCTCAATTGCTTGAGTCGCCTCAGCCCCCTGGTCTGCTGCATCTCTCACTGTCTCTCCTCTGTGTCTCCCTTTGTTGCGTCATCTTGCTGCGCCAGCTTTCTGTGGCGCAGGCCGGCTTGCCTTCACCAGGAGGCCCCAGGAATCAAACCTGGGGCCTCCTGTGTGGTAAACAGGAGCCCAGTCGCCTGAGCCACATCCGCTTCCCTCATGCACTTTTATATCCCTTGTTTTGTGGAAACCACAGGACAGTAGGACCATTATGCTTCTTTCACAGATGTGGAAGCTAAGGTTTAGAGGGACTTGTTCAAGGTCACAGAGCAGCGAGGGACAAAGCTGGCATTTGAACTCTGCCTACTACCTTCAGCTGGAGGAGGGCAGAAAGAGAGGGAGGGAGCCAGGAGAAGATGTGTTAAACAAGGCCTTGCTGGGCCAGGCCCAGGAATTAGCTCATTTCAGGATGGAATTGAATCCTGTTCCCATCAGAGGAGGAGGGAGGGAGAGGTGGAGGCCTGAGCAGGTTGGATTTGTGGCTGAAATCCCAGACTCCACTCTGAGGGCCTCTGGCTCCTTAGCTGTGCGATGGTGCCCTCTCCCCCTCCCGTGTGGGAAATATATCGTCCCCCTGGGCCTTTCGGCAGCCCACACCACGCGGCTCCATTTCCTGGGCTCAGCACCATCCGGATGCCTTCCGTCCCTGCAGGTGGCTGCCCCCTGGGGGGCCTGAGCTGCCCAGTTCCTCCTTCCCTGCATCCCTGCCCTGCCCCGGAGGGGCTCAAGTGAGCTCAGAGATGAATGTGGAGCCTGGAGGATGGAATCTAACCCGACCCCCCATATTTCAGCTGAGGACATGAGGTGCCGAGAGGGAGAACGTCCATGGTCACAGGTTCTTTGTGCACAGGTCGTGCACAAAGCTGGGCATCCAGCCCGCTGCTGGGCTTTGCACTGCGCTGGGCAGCCTCCTCAGAACCTCTGTGGAAAGTGGACCCCCAGGTAGCACTTAGCATTTTTATTATTAGCAGTTATTTATTGTGTTCTTACCATATGCCAGGTACTGTGCAAAGTGCTGCACATATATAATCACATTTAATCCTCATTACAACTGTATGAATTATTTACTTCTGCTATCACTGTCATTGTTCTCATTTTTCAGGTAAGGAAGCTGAGGCTCAGGGAAGCAATGTAACTTGCCCCCAGGTGCACAATTAGGAAGTGGAGCAGCCAGGATTTGAACGCGGCATCGTATGACTCCAAGCCCTGTGCCGCTAAACTTCCTAGAGGGAGGAACTGGTGCTTTTCTGTGTGGCTGGAGTCTGGACAGGATGGCAACCTTGTCTTGCAGGCACATACTGTTTTGTTTACAAAGTACTTATATATTCTTCATATTATCACAGTGCCTACAGTAATCCTATAAAGCTGGCGCAGTAGGTACTTTTCTCATTTAACAGGTTAGGGAACAGTTGGATACTTCAAGTTATGCAACTTGCTGGAACCAGGAGTGGTGATGATTCCATGACAACGCACCGCTCCCTGCCAGAGCTCAGGAAATGCGGGGGTCCTCAGTCACCCACCGGTGCACTCAGACTCATCAGGGCTCTACCCCTACGGCCTGCAGGATTTTCACATCTGGGGTGAGCACGGACCCAGGAAGGCAGGTTTCACTCTTACCGCCAGGCTTTCTCAATAGGGAAGGAACTGGGGACATGGGGACAAAGCCCTCCCCCCACCCTATCCAGGTTCTGAGGGGGTCTGCGCACCCTGCTGGCAGTGGCTAATCCTCACTGCCAACAGATGCTGGCGGAGGGAGAAGGTAAAGACGTGGCCGTCAGGACACCACGAGGCTGGTCAGCCTTTGCTGCTGATTATGTGGCCTGGGGCAAGTCCCTGATCTCTCTGAGCCTCGCTTTCCTCGTCTCTAAAGAGGGGAATCGTGCCACCTTCCCGCTTACGGAATGAGGACTTCGGGCAGAAAAAACCGAGGCTTGGGAATCGTGACATGGGTCAGAAGTGGGAAGGCAACATTTGTTGAGCACCTGCTATGGGCACTTTATAGACATTATCTCATACAATCCTCAACGTAGCTCTTCAGAGAGTTATTATTACAAGAGTTTCTGCCGTGATCCTGGCGGAGTCACTGTTATTAGACCAACTCTTCCACAGATAACAACCACACATTCTCTGAACTAGGAACTCAAAACAAGCACATTCTGGAGGGGGTTTACTGACACTTAGAAGAAGGAAAGGGCCCTGGCTGAATTTCCCATTTGTTACAAGTTTGGCCTGAGGATGGCTGAATTTGGGTAGAAGCCTGTAGCTATACTGTGGTCTGGTTTGAAGAACCAGGGAGTAGACTTCAGGACAACAATGGCAGCCGGAAAGTGAAGAGGGAAACTCAGAAAAGAGCAAGTCAGAAAAGGGAACCCAAATTCTGTCTGTAAATGATGCCAAAATATCTGGCTGACACCTGAACAGATGTATGTGAAGGACAGGTGCCAAGTTGCCAAACTAAGGTTAAAGGAACTGAATTGAAATTTCAGCTGCCACCTACTGACGTGTGATGGAGTTTTGCCATGAGAGTTCAGGCAAGTTAATGGATTGATTAGATAAACAAACAAAACTTCAGTACTCTTCGTAGCAGCGTACAGAATCCAAAGTCTCTACAACATACCATGCACAATAGCCAAGATACAACCCAAATTACTTGACATAGGAAGAAACAGGAAAACCTGATTCATAGAAGACAATCAATGGAATCTGGCGCTAAAGTGACCTAGATTTTGGAATTAGCAGAGAAGATTTTAAAGCAGCTCTTATTAACTGGGCTCAAGGACATAAAGAAATGTTTGCTAACAATGACTGTAAAGAGAGAACTAACCTCAGCAAAAAATAAAATAAAAACTATAAAAGAGAATCAAATACAAATTTTAGACCTGAAAAATATGGTATCTGAAATAAAGTATTATCATCACCATTTATAAAGAAAGAAACTTAGTTTCAAAGAGATTAAGTAACTTTCTGAAAGTTACACTAACAAGTGATTGAACTGGAATTTGAATCCCAAATCTGTCTGGATTAAAGGACTTTGCTTTTTCCACCTCAGTAGGTGGGATTTAGTAGGTAGGATTTAGAGATTAGCGTGGAAAATGACAGTGGGATGTGAACCTTTCTGCAACTCCACTGGGATGGAGGAGCCTTGCTGTAAAACTTGCAGTGGCCCCTAGAGAGTATCCAACAGGGTTATCTGTCCATTGTGCTAAAATTTGCCCAGTGTCCCAAGCTTTAGTGTCTACCAAAACATTTCTGATTATTAACACCAATGAGTGGAGAGAGAAGTGAAGAGAAACCATAGCAGCTCATTCTCTAGATTCAATTCATTTTGGCTTTCAAGCTTAATGCAACATATTTTCCCATCCATTTCTGTTCATAGGTTTTACCCATGTTCGACATAAGTTTTTTCCATGTTCTGCTTAAATCCTATTTCTGGGGAGTGTGGGAGGAGAGTGAGGTATTTATGCATTTGCATCACCTTCTTACAGCTGAACATTAGTCAAGTTCAAAGTCCACTTGGTGAGCTCTGCGTGTGCCTAACGCTGTGCATGTACTGTGGACAGCAGAGAAGCAGGGGAGCCAGGGCCTGCCCTTCAGGAGTGCCCACCTCCTGGGAGAGGGGGCAAAGAGAAGGAGGGCTAGTGGGGGGGGGGGTTCAACGGCCACTGTATGTCCTTGGCAAGACCTGCCTCGGGGCTTCAGAGGAGGGGTGATGTCCCTGAGAGTTGAGAGCGATTGCAAAGCACTGTCAAGAAGAGGTGGGATGTGAACTGGTCTGTAAAGGCTAGGCTTTGGGAAGGGAGGGAGACCATTCCAGGACACAGTAGGTGCTCAGTAGTTATTTATTAAAGGAGGAGATTAATGCACAATTATTTTCTTTCTGATGATTTTTAAGTACCTGTTTTCTAAAATTGTTGTATGAAATATTAAAAACAGGCTATTTTAACACTATCTGCAATAGCCCCAAACTGGAAACTACCCAAATGCCCATCAACAGCAGAACAGATAAATAAATTATGGTGTCTTCACACAACAGAATACTACATAGAAATGATATGCAACATTATGGATGTACCTCAGAAGCACAATGTTGAACAAAAGAAGCCAGACACAAAAGAGGACATATTGTAAAATTCCAGGGATAGAAAGCACAAAAAGAGGCAATTTGAAGTCAGCATAGTGGACTGGGTGGGTAGTGAGGGGGGAATTTGAGGGGTCTGGCAGTGTTCTCTTTCTTGACCTAGATAGTGGTCACATGGATGGTTCAGTTTGGGGAAGTTTATGGGGTTGCACATCTAAGTAAACTTTTTTGTAAGTATTTTGTATTTCAATATAAAGATAAAAAAAACCATCGTGCAGAGGTGGCTCAAGCAGTTGAGCACCTGCTTCCCACATGGGAGGTCCTGGGTTCAGTTCCCAGTGCCTCCTAAAACAAAAAAAGCAAACAAACGAAAAAGCCATCTAAGGGGAGCCAATGTGGCTCAGTGGTTGAGCGCCTGTTTCCCACATACAAGGTCCCAGGTTCAATCCCTGCGCTCGGTACCTCAAAAAAAAAAAAAAAAAAAAAGGCTGTGTTCCCCAAGGTGACACCATGCTCTTCTTGCACCTTTCTGCTTGATATCAGATGGTTTGTGGAGACGATTTTTAAAGAATGGCAGGCCTTGCACAAGGAAAAGGAGAGAGAAGACTGTAGCCGTTTGGCAATTTGATGTAACTATGAATTCCAAAAATATATTTGGATCATGCTTGTAAACTGGGCCACATCAGTAGGGCGTTGAGCCACCACCCTTGGTGGGTGGTGGAATCGAATATAAAAGACAAGGCAAAGGACAGAGGGAGCAGTTTTTGAGAAGCGGTTTTGATTTTGGAGTTTTGATGTTGGAGAGAAGGCCCCAGGAGAAGAGAAGCGAGCCATTTGCCTGATAGTCTACAGCTGACCTTGTGGAGGAACCAGAGGAGCTGAGCCTGGAGAGAAACACAGGCCCAGGAAGAGAGGAACACAAGAAGCCTGGCAAACGTCGGCAGCTGTCTTGCTCCAACACGTGGCAATGGACTTTGGTGAGAGAAGAAACTTAACGCTTTATGGCCTGGTATCTGTGGACTTCTACCACAAATAAATACCCTTTATAAAGACCAACTGATTTTCTGGTATTTTACATCAGCACCCCTTTGGCTGACTAATACAAAGACAGAGAATCTTTCCCCCATTTTAATGATTAGGAAACTGAGGCCTGCAGAGAGGAAGGAACTGGTTCTTTGGTCACATAGTGAGTCAGGGTAGAAAGAATGCTGCTCTTCAGGAACCTCCTTTGTCCAGCCTAGCCAGTAGCTGCCTCCTCAGCCAGGTCCACCTGGCAACAAAGGACTCATAGGAAGTCAGAGTGAAGGCTGGGAATGCCTGGAGTGTCCCCAAGGGCTTTGCTGCCTCCTCCCCCACTGCAGGTCCATATAATGCAGCATTTGGAGGGTCCTAAGCCTGCCACTTCCTTCTGTGAGATTTGGGTGAATCAGTTCCTCCCCCTGGGTCTATGACCCCAACTGTTGGATTAGGAGTAGCCTCTGCTATTCTGTACCGTCAGCGGGTAGGCCTGGGTCAGGGTTAAAGAAGGAAGTCCTTAGAACAATTTAAAGCATGTATTCATGGATTTGTTCACTCGGGGGGAGCCCTTTATTGAGCTTCTGCTCTCTGCTAAGCACTCTGCTGGGGACACAAAGATAAATGACAAGGTCATTGTCCTTGAGGAGCTTACATTCTACAGGGAAGGAAAGACAGTGAATGATTATAAAAAGTGTGCTAAGTGTTGCACCTATAGATAAAGGCTCAACTCATGCTTTGGGGGTGAGGTTAGGCCAGAGGAGGCTTCCAAGAGGAGGTGGTATTTGAGCTGGCCCTGGGGAAGGAGTATGTCAGACTGGGGAAAGCTGGGCAGGCATCACATCCTTGGCAGAGAGGCAAAGGAGCAGGGAAGAAAGCTGATTTCTGTAAGGCTAGAATGTAGGAAGGAGGAGAGTGTGGCGGGAGGGGAGGCTGAGGCTTTGAATGCCATGATAACCAGCTGGGGAGGGGGCAGCGCGAGACATACCCAGGGTGAGCGCAAGACTGCGGGACTGGGAAATATGGCAGGGGCCTGGGAGGGGCCCCTCTCCTCACATTCTCCTCCCTCCCCTTCATTCCATGTTTAGATGAGGCTCAGATTTCTGCTGCACGTCCAGCCCCCTGAGGCTGCCCGGTCAATAAGCTCTTTAAGGAGCCAAAGAGAGGCAAGATCAATGCAGCTGGCATTGATCCCGCCTCTGCAGCCGATTAGTACCAGGGACATGGCCAGCCCCGGGAGCCCCTGGCCAATGCACGTGGGACTCAGAGTAAACCAGGAGCCCCCGGTGGCCCTGGGGAGAGCCTCTGCTTTCCCCATACACCCAGGGGAGTGGCAATGGAGGTGCTGGGAGCCCTTTGCTGCCCAGATGGTCCACCATATATTCCCCAGGCAGACAGTCCAGAAGTCCGCTCATGTCATTCCATTGCTTAAAACCCTCCTCGTGCCCATTCCCTGCAGAGTTAGTACAAACTCCTTAACAGGACAAACATGCCCTGTGTGATCTGCCCCCGCCTGCCTCTTCCAGTCTTGTCTCGTGTGGCTTTCCCCTCACCCTCTGAACTCCAGCCCAGCAGAGCAGCCTTGCATTCTTCCAACTTGCCATCACTATGCCCAGGGTTGTCTGTCATTTCTTCCAGAAAGCCTTCCCTGCTTCCCTCCCCACCACTACCAAAATCTGACTTAGGCACCTCTCCAAGGTTCTCCCTGTACTTTCCTGAGCAGAGCAAGGATGACAATGTATTGTAATAGCTTATTTTCTTGTCTCATCCAGGCTGTATATTAGAATCTCCTGGGAGATTTTAAAAAATGCACAATCAGGTCGGTCTGGGATGAGCCCCTACCCCTCTACCTCTCACACCCCTGGAGATCCCAAGATGTAGCCAAGGCCTAGACTCTGAGCTCCAAGAAGGCAGGGGCCACATGGACGGTGTGAGGCAGGCTTTTCCAGCACCTGCACAGCGCCTGGCACCCAGGAGATGCTCTGTGACTATTCATGGAATTGCGCTGTCCTGGAGGGGCAGGCAGCCTGCCCTGGAGCCCGCCCACTGCCTGGGACCTCCCTCTCCTTACCAGCACCAAGAACCAAGGGTTAAAGAGCACCAGGTTGTTTAGGAGGCTCTTTCACAACACGTCACTTCCCATTTAACTCTCAATGTGATTCTGTGAAGCAGGAGGATAAGTAATCAAATCTCATTTGGTAAAGGGGCCCCTGGATCCCAGAGAAGGTAAGTGACAGGGCCTGGGTATCCTGGCTCTCTGCAATTCCTGCCCATGGGCCTTGTTACAGGCTGAACCAAAGCCTCCTCTGCAGCCTTTAGTCCCACAGTTGTCGGCCCCCTGCCCTTGGGCCTTCTCCCATCCAAGGCAGCTCCAGTTCTCTCAGCCTCATGGAACATGGCCCCAGAGTCCTCACCATCTGAATAGGATCTGGGTGAACAGGTTGATTCTGAAAATGTGGGACCTTCGATGGCCCAGTTGTGGGCTGACCTGGGCAGGCCAGGTCGGGGACTTCTGTGTCCTTTATTCTAGGCATTCTGCTTCCTTTCAGACAGTCCAAGGTCACTTTGGCTTTTGAGACCACCAATGAGTTCATTCAACAAACACACACCAGCGTCTACCCAAGAGAGATGCCACACCAGCACTGAGGACACATGGGTGCCAGGGGCAGGGCCCGCCCTCAAGGAGCCCAGACCCATGGGCCATCTAGTCGATGTATGTGATAGAAGTGAGTGACACGGCAGGTATCGGCATGGCAACTTGGAGAAGAGTGATATTTGGAGCTGAGGAAGTCAGGAAGAGTGGTTCAGAAGAGGTGGGATGGGTGCTACAGGGGCTTGAGGACAGGGGCAGACCTGAAAAGGCAGGAAGGAGACTGGGAGGAGATGGTGACATGAGCAGCAGGTGGGAGGATGTGAGGGTGGGGTGGGCCTGTGGCCTTACAAAGGAGGCAGCCCACCTGGGTAGAAGGCTGGGGAGGGAGGGGGGGTGCTGGGCAGGAGGCTGGTCTGGTGCCCCAAAGAGCAAGAGATGGGAAATCAGGACGTCTTGGCTCTAAGCTGGTCTCTGTCACCCACGAGTTCTGTGAACCTGGACATGTCACCTGACTTCCTAGAGCCATAATTGCAAAGTGGGGTCTTAAAACCCCTGAGTCACAGGCCTCAACCAGAAAATGGGGATAATAACTCTTAAAGCACTGTCAAACCAGATGACATATACTGTGCAAACTGTAAAGGGCTGTGCACAGTATTATCAGGCTTGGAGAAGAGGCTTGGCCCAGTCATCTGCCCTACCTCCTCCTGGGCCTCAGCCTCTGAGTTTGCTTTCCCTACTCCTCCATCTTTACAAAATCAACTCTTCTCAGCTGACCCCACAGTAAATTAACTGAGGTGGTTTATTCAGATTTCAGAGCTTATGAAGTGGGAGATGGGGACAGATCTGCTTGAACAAGGAGGAGAACATAAGGGTTCCCCCATATCTGTTTTCTCTAGAGCAGGGGTTCTTAACCTTTTTTGTTCCACGGAGCCCTTTGCCAGTCAGTGAAAAACACAGACCCCTTACTAAGTCCACACTATGCTGTGTATTATTTAATAAATATATCATACATGCACCAACACATCCCCAGAAGAATAATGTTTTTTTGGATTTCAATTCAAGCTCACAGACCCCTTGTTAAGGACCCCTGCTCTAGGAGCTTTGAGGCAGGGGACTGGGGGTCTCTGGCGGAAATGGTAAGAACATCCCTCCTGCTCTCTTGGGAGGTGGAGAAACACCTCAAGATCAACCATCCCACCCACTCAGGGAAGGCTGAGCACCTAAAAGCAAGAAAGGTTATTTTGCAATATTTTGGGCAACCCTGGCACCCAGAGGAACCCTTACCTACTTACAACCCTTACATAACTGAGGAAAACGTCCAGGTAGTGGGGGGTGGGGGTAAGATGAGTGGGAGATAGAGACAAAGTGGGGAGACAAAATCAGCTTCCTGGGACCGAGCCCTGGACAGGGAGAGCAGTGCCAAGGACACCCAGCTCCACTGAGGCCCGGGTCAGGACCAGGATCTCAGGGCAGAATCACTGAAGGTATGGAAGGGAGGGGTGGGGACCCTCTGCCTCTACTGCCCCTCCCTCCCTCCCAAGTTACTGTCAATATAGCACCCCTGCCTCACTAGAGTACAAGCCCTTGGGTCCCAGAGGGAGCAGACTGCATTTGGCCAGGATCATCTTAAGAGAATTTATTTTAAATTTAAAATTAAATTTTTCTTGTAATGCCCAGGACACCAAGGAAGCAGACTGCCTCCTGCTTTAAAAGAGAAAATTGGGGGGCAGGCAGATGTGGCTCAAATGGTTGGGCGTCCGTCTCCCATATGGAGGCACCTGGGTTCGATCCCCGGGACCTCCCGGTAAGAAAAATAAACAAAAATTTAAATAAATAAATAAATAAAAGAGAAAATTGGGGGGGGGTGAGCTGGGCCACAAGACTCTGCTAGGAAAGTCAGGAATGCTCAGGGATCCTGGCGCCCAGGAACCGAGGGAGTGCTGTGGTCCAATCAGGGAATTTACTTTTTCTCTTGATATTTATTCCAATGATTTGAAACTCAACTGCACAGAATTTGAATAATCAGAGTCTTTGTTACACTCTCCTCAGTGCCTGGCCCTAGTTTTCATTCATTCCTTCCTTCATTCATTCAAAGTGCTCTTGCATCTACCACCTACCACGTAGTGATGACAATGATCCCTGCCCCTCTCATCTCCCTGCCACCTGCAAGGTAACCTCATTCTAAATCATTCTGTAGCCACCATTTGCTTGCTTGCTTTTTAAAATGCAAATATAATTGAGTCTAAATGTTTTCCCATTCCCTTGAAGTTTTGCTACCCTTGTCTACCTTTGGGGTTGTTGTAGTTACAAACTACAGGAAACGGGAGGTGGGTAGCTCCAGTCTTTTTAGCTACAGCAAAGCTGTTGGTGAAACCACCTTGGCCTTCATTGTTCTCTGAAAGGGAGGCGGGCAGCAGGGGAGGGAAATTCCCTCTCAGGAGCCAGCAGTGGCATCTGGACAGGCCACCGTCAAAGGAAGTGGCCTGAAGGATGCGCTTTGCTGGGCAGACCTGGAAGGGTCGGCTCTTTGAGCAGCCCCCTCCTTCCAAGCCTCCCTCCTTGCCCATAGCCTGGAGCCTCATAAACATTAGCTGTATCCCTCCTCCCACCCCCCACGACTGCCCAGCCCCAGCAGCGTCCCCTCCCCAGAGCCCTGGTGCTGGGTGGTGAAGTTTATTCCAGCCAATGTCCGCCCTCTGGAGGGCGTGGAGCAGCTGCGCACAGGGGACACAGCCTGAGATGTAATTTTCGGAGCTGGAGAACGGCTCTGGGGGCTCCCTGGCCTGGCCATAGGCCCCTGCCCCCGCCCCACAGGCCGCCCCCTGCAGTGGTGTGAGTCCCGCTGCCCCCCGCCCCCACCCCCTGCCTCACTGTGGACCCCCCTCACAGGCCCCTCGCAGGCCCCTCTCAGGCCAGGAACCAATTTTACCCATGAGTGAGCCTGCATAATCCCCTTCCCGTCCCTGTCCACTGCCTGGGGAGGCTCCCACCAGGCCGTGGGAAAGCTGCCTGGGCCGGGAGGGCTGGAGCCTCCCTAGGCTCCCTCCTCAAGGCAGCCCCCTGAGTCATTGCTTCCTGCTGGAGTGTCCAAGTACTTCCCTTGGCCCACCCACCCACAAGGCTCATTTGCCCTAGGAGGAAATGGAGCACTCATTGTCCCAAGTGGTCCAACTTCCAGGCCACTATCCCTTCCCCATCACTTTTTTGGCTCTTAATAGATTTGGAGTTCAGCCCTGATGGGGAGCATCTTCCCTGCAGCCCCTCTCCTCCCAAAGGCGGAGGGCTGGGGGAGAGGAGAGGCACTGTGCCCAGAGATTGGCACACAGTAGTGGGCCCATGAATCTGAGGGTTTTCCCAGCTAGGAGGGGCTCTCTGTAGCGCCCCCTTCTACTACATCTATTGATGGTGAAACTAAGGCCCAGTGATGGGGAAAGTCAGTCTCAAACCTGGGCTGGCAGGACAAGGGCCCCTCATGGCCTGCACCCACTCTGAATTCTGGAGCCCTTGTACAGGGTCTGCGGGAGTGGGGGGGGGAGTGTACTTTCCAGAAGCTGTTGTCTTGGAGGGTACCAGAGCCCACTGGCTACACACAGGGCTGGCACTTGTACTTTGGGGCTCAAGGTCTCTTATTTACTACATCATCTGGAACAGATGCTGTGATCTCTCCAAGCCTGTTTCTTCACCTGGAAAATATTACCATATGGGAGGCCCCGGGTTCGGTTCCCGGGGCCTCCTGGTGAAGGCAAGCCCGCCCGCACGGCGTGGTTAGCTGACCCAGCGAGCACAAGCAGCAAGGGGGGGATAAATGAATAAATAAATAAAATCTTCACCTGGAAAATAAAAACAGGGGTGCTAATAATAAGATTTATCTTTCAGGCTTGTTGTGAAAGTTAAATGAGATGATGCAAGTAAAGGTTTAACACAGTGTCTGACACAGGATAAACATTTAAGAAACCCTAGTTATGATTCTCATTGAGCTGGTGAACTCCTTTTCATCCTTCACAACCCTGCTGAGGGACTGCCCACCTGGGAAGACTTCCTCACACACAGACCTAATGATTCTCACCTCATGGTTGCAGCTTCATCTTGGGCATAAACCACTTTCCATTATTGTTGGTTTGCATGTTCATGGCTTCTGCTGGAATGTGAGTCCTAAGGGAAGAGGTTTGTCTAGTTCCAAGTGTCTCCAGCAGAGGTGACCTGATAGAGCCTAAGCGGTAGCATGGGGTGGGGGTTGTCAAGCCAGCTGCTCTTCTCTCTTTTATACCCCATATTTGAGTCCTTTCCTCAGAGGTGGTATCTGCATTTGGTGGCCTTCACTGCCCTCTCTTGACCACAGAGCTGGGCCTGGGGGACTAAGGCAGGGAGGCAGGGGATTGGGGGCATTGGGCAGGAGGCTAGGGACTGAGTGCAAATCCCACTCCTCACAACAGAAGCCTTTACATGTTTCTCTGTGTATTCCCTCTGAGCCCCTGGGGGAAGCCAGCCGGGAAAGGGAGGGTTCCAGAGGGCTCAGCCTCCTGTGGGACCTGCAGCCCTGCATGGTCACAGGAACAAACTCCAGAGCCAGAGCCAGCACCAGCCCTGGCTCGGCCCCGAGCCCCCTCCAGGCAGGCAGGAGCAACCCAGGGCCACCGTGTTTCACTCACAGGTACAGGACCCTGTACTCGCTCACTAGCTCATGGTTATCTCTGCCTTCCTTGGAGACCGTGACAGATTGAAAGAAGATGGTTCCAGCTAAGAGAGTTCTATAATTATCAACTGCAGATTATTTTAATTAAAATGCTTTGCATCCTCAGCTCTTAATTTCTAAAATGATTATAAATGTTATTATTAAAGAAAAATCCTTGAAGTGAGATCCATAAATCTCAGCTTGGGCTGAGATGACAGGGTGAGTTGGTGCAGCACAGCGGGCTTTGCCTGGGGCTGAGGCTCCAGAGTGAGGCAAGGGAGGAAAAGAGGAGAAGGGAGGTGAGAAGGGATGGAAGAAAGAGAATTGAGAGAGGGTGAATTGGGGGGGGGGTCCATATGCCCTCCATCACTTCAACTTAAGCACTCCCATTCACTAAGCATTTTGGTTTGAGAAATCAGACTAGATCTGGGTGTGGATTTTGCCTCTGTCATTTGCTGTGTGACTTTGGGCAAACCAAGTAACCTCTCTGATCTTCAAATTTCTCATGTTTAGGCTGAAAATAATTGCTGTCTGGTAGGGCTATTGGAACACATGTTGATATTGTGTGTAAAGTACTTGTCACAGAGTAGCTGCCTTGTAGTAATTCTGTTTGTTCCAATCCCATCCTCAAGAAGGTTTCTGGGAGTTTGCATAGCTCCCTCCCCTGGCAGTCACAGGCTCATGGCCATCCCTCCTACCCCAGAAGGCGGAGGAGGAGATTCCAGGGGGAGGATTGCTGCCAGACCAAGACAGGCACCAAGTATCGGCACCTCAAGTGTCCACAGGCTCCTGTCCCAGAGGGGCAGAGCACACGGGGGTGAAAAGACTGGCCTCTCATTTTACACACGAGGAAATGGAGGCCCAGAGAGGGACTTGTCTAGCCCAAGATGACCCAGCAAGTTGCCGGCAGATGGTTTTACCAATTTCAGCAGAGGGCTAAAGCCTGCCTTTCTTATTTATTGTGAGCCTGACTTTCTAACGGCTAAGAACAGATTCACCTGAGCCAGGAGGAGATGATGCTAATGATGACACTGAAGAGGCAGAAGAGAAAGGAGCTGGCAGCAGGGAGTGGAGGGGATGGGCGCCGGCCCCTGGAGCAGGACACCTGGACTCTGCTCCCAGCTCTGCTGACTGCTGGGCGGCCTAGGGCCGGTCCCTTCTCTCCCTGTACCTTAAGGGTCTCCTCAGTAAAACGGGAAACATGATCACTGCCCGGCTGACCTCCCAGGCTGGCAGCGAGGTTTGGATGAGATGATGGATCTGAAAGTGCTTTGTAAGCAGGAAAGCGGGAAGCAAATGGAGGAGATTATTAACATTAATATTAATGAACTTGCTCACAGTTGGCTACTGGCCACGGAGAAAAGGGAATGCTGGCAGTCTGGGGAAGACAAACTTTTCCAAGCCTCCGTAGGGATTGCAGAGAGGAAGGCGATGACCAGTCTCTCCATGGGCACTTCCTAAATCCCTGTAGATCTAAGGACTGGAGGAAAAAACCCTTGCTGCTGCCATCCAAGGAGGCCCTGGAGGGAGACGCTAGTGTATGCAGCCTGCACTGGGTAGGTGTGGGGAGCACCTCTTCCCTGGGCACAGGGGACAAGTGGACAAGGCTGGCATTCTCATCCCGCCCTCTTCTGTAGCCAGGAGGTCCCCAGGGCCGAGGCCGGGTCCCTTTCTGTGGACGTCAGTTCCCCTATGGTGTCCTCAGAAAGCTAGCCCTTCCCTGGAGAAACTGCAGGTTGAAGAAATGAGCACCAAGTAGCTCCAGCGTGTGCCTCCTCCCTCTCCCCAGATCCTCCCAAGTGGCTGGGCCTCGCTTGTATAAATGTAACTGGCACGGAGTTGATTTGTGCCCTGGGCCAATCATTCATTCGTTCAACCATTCAGCGTCCAGGAAACATTTGTTGACTATTTAAGATGCGGGGCGCTGTGCCAGGCCCTGGGGTACAGCGGTGAATGAAACCCCTTCCTCGTCGTCAAGGCCCGTCGTTAAGGCTCAGAGGCTGCTGGGGAGGCCGATGTGCCAACAGACCATTATGCTACCTGCCCAGATTTGATGCTGGGGAAACACACGGGAACCCCGGGGGTGAGGCGGGATTTTCAGAAAAGGTTTCCTGGAAGAAGTCGTGTCTGAGCCGAGCCTTGAGGGAGGCTGTGTGATGTTCACACCCCCACTACCTGACCCAAAGGGCACATTCCAGTTTCTTGTCTCACAGAGGGAGGCACAGATCCACGGGGCTTGGAGGGACTCGCTTCTAGTTAAATCCCCAACAAGCCAAAGTCACTGAGGATGCCGTCCTTCACCGCCTCTGCCTTCAGGGGCTTGGGACTCAGAGTCCAAAGACCAGGGATAGGACCCAGCTCTGCCTCCAACAGACTGTGTGCCCTCTGGCAGGCCAGCAGCCTCCCTGACACCTAAGAGGAAAAACGGGGACAATTAAAATGAAAACCTTTCAAGGTTGTGAGGATTCCATAAGATCATGATTGTGAATGATGCTCAGTAAATGGCAAAGCACATGGCCATTACTTATTAGTTCATTATTCAGTTGCTGGAAGTGTTTTGATAGACTCAGCAGGGCTGAGGCCTGTAGAGTGCTGCCGAAATTTTGTTTCTGCATTTGTTGATTAATTTGTACCAATCCTAGGGTTTAAGATTGTGGAGATTGGCAAGGTGTCTGCGTGCTACAGGAGCTGTGTGTGTGTTTGTGTATGTGTGTGTTAGAGAGACAGACAGACAGACAGGGAAAGAGAAACAGAGAAAGAGACGGAGAGAGACAGAGAAGGAGGCAGAGACAAAGACAAAGACATTTAGGGAAAGAGAGAAAGAAAATGACAAAGACAGAGAGAGACAGAGTGAGAGACAGAGAGAGAGAAACAGGAGACAGCAAGCGAGAGAGAGAGGGTAGGCCATGCTGGCCCTGGCCCCGGTGCCCATGCAGATGCACACACTCTGCTCTGCCCTCGGCAGACATGCCTGCACTCGTGAAAGTTCCCTCCGCCCTATCCCGTGAGTGCCCTCCAGTAGCCCCTGTCTCATGCTCACTTTGAACCCAGGCATCTCTGCTTCTCTTATAGGTGCCTCCGCCAGAGCCCCCATCCTGTTGCACGTGCAATCTTAAAGGCAGACTTAGAAATTGCCCCAAGAGCCGTGTCTCTCCCTGCATTCTCTCCCTGAAAGCAGATCCACAGGGAAGGCAAGCCAGGGGTGGCTGGGGAGCCAGGATCAGAGCCAGGGCCACCGGGCAGCCGGTCTTTGCTGCCTCATGCAAAGGTGAAGGCATCCTCTTAGCTGCGGGTTTCTCTTGCCCTGGGAGTGGTGCCTGCTCCTGAGGCGCCCTCTCTGGCACCCCCTGGAGGCCCATCTTCAATGCTAGCCTCTCTGCTGCCCTCTTTTCTGACTCCAGAGCCTTCTTTTGGTAGGGTGACTGATAATCAGGTTGCCGCCAAGTTCTGGCCCAGAAATACCTTTCTCTTCACAGTGACCCGACATGTTTCAGCCCATGAACCCCTGCAGGCTTATTGGGCTGATGAATTCTTTTTCTAGTTCAAGGTTGAGGGAGGTGGGCATCTTTGCTTGCTTAACCTTTCCCAAGCATCATCCTAGTATATTCGTATTCTAGTGTATTATCATACACTGGGTGACTTAAAACAAGATAAATTTATTCTCTCACAATTCCGGAGGCCAGAATCCCAAATCAAAGTGTCAGCAGGGCCACGCTCTCTCCAGAGTTCGAGGGGAGATCCCGGTCCTTGCCCTGTCCAGCTTCTGGTGGCTGCCGGGAATCCCTGTGGCTGCATCACTCCAGTCTGTGCCTCCGTCTTCACCTGGCCTTCTCTTAACGAAAGTTGTCGCTGGATTTAAGGCCCACCCAGATCATCCAGGATAATCTCATCTCAAGAGCCTTCTTTATATAGGCAAAGACCCTTTTTCTAAATAGGGCCACAGGCACAGGTTCCGGGATGTGGACGTGTATTTTGGGGGGACCCGGACCCTGAAGGGAAGTGAAGCTGAGCTCTGAGTGAGGGGAGCACGAGTGTGGGCAGGATGCTGGGACTGGGTGTGGTGCTGGGCCCGGCGGACCTGCGTGTGGCTTCCGTGACGGCCAAGCCGAGCAGTTGGCTTGAGCAGGGTGACCAAGCTTGGTTCAGAGGACGGCGACAACCAGGCCTGAGCTTCTGGAAAGGGAATCTGCAGCTGTGTGCAGCTGTGGGAAAGGCACTGAGGAAAAAGGGCGAGGGCCATGGGAGACAGAGTGGAAAGGAGAGAGGGAGCACTGGCTTGAGCACACAGACGTGAGACTTTCTCTGAGGTGGCTGGTCTGAGGGGTTGGAGGGTTCTCCTGGAAGCAAAGGAGATAGGACAGTGCGGTTGGGGTAGGTGGGCTCAGTGGTCTGACCCCAGGCCACTGTGCTCCTCCCCTTTGCCAGCAGGGAGCGGAGAGTGGATGAGAAAGAACACCCATGAGCACATACCTGTGGTGCCCCATACCCCCCTCTCAACACCCTGTGAGGCTTCCGTCATCCCATTTCACTGATGGGGCAGTGGAGGCTTAAGGAGGTGGATAATTGGCCCGAGCTGCAGGACGAGGGCTCAGGTCTGTGCACAAGGCCAATGCAGGTCTCAAGTCTCCTCTCTTCCTCTTGCCTGCAGCTGGCCTGGACCACCCTCCTCTTGGCTATTGTGCCCCATCCCTCCCACTGGTTGCACACTCCGCCCAGCCCATCTCTAGTGCAAGCCAGGAGGAGGGGAGCTTCCTTGCCGGTTTCTCCCCCTCAAAGAGCACAGCATTTTGTTTGCAGCTGATTAGCAGGCAGCCCTTTGATTTGCAAGAGAAACTGGTGGCAGGCTGTCCCCAGCCACCAGCAGAATTAGAGGTCTGGGTTTAGGTGAAAGCTGCTTTTTCTATTTGCCTCTTTTTTTTTTTTTTTTTATTTTGCCCGCCTCCTCTTTTGTGTTTTGTTTTTTCTTTTAAGCTCATTTTTAACAAGGGATTTGAGACTTCAGAGGCGGCAAAGCTCTGGGGCAACGGAAGATATAGGGCTGATGCTGAATGGCTGGAAGGAGGGATGGACTGGAAGCAGATCAAGGATGATGATACCACTTAGCACACTTTGATCACCTACTAAGTGCCAACACCAGGCTGGGTGCTTGATAGCCACGTTATCCTCACCACCACTTTATGAGGAGGAGTCTATTCATTTTGCAGGTGGGAAAATAAAGACACAGAGAAGTTCAGGAAGTTGCCCAAGGCCACACAGATAGCAAGAGGCAGAGTGTAAGAGATTCCAGAGCCCAGGCTTGTCGCCGCTGCCCTTGGCTGGATGCCTGAAGTTACCAGGTCTCCTTTCCAGACCCTGCCACTGTGAGATGGTGACCATAGGGCCCTCCCTACCCCTGGGCAGACTCCCTGGGCATTTAGAGATGGTGCCTTGCAAGCCCAGGTTGGTCCTTCTGGCGGTCCAGGAGGACTCATTGAGGGTGTGTTTTCCTCCTCTGCTGGCCCCACCCAGCCTGGGTAACTTGGGCTTCAACATCAGAAGGGTGTTGGCTCAGCTCTGGGCAGCCCCTCTGTGTGACGAGGAAAGGAAAGCCCAGACTAGGACCACAGAGGCCTCATGCTGGCCTGCCAGGTGACCATGAGAGGGTTTTCCAAGGAGGGCCTGCCATCTTCCTGCTCCCCCTGCACGGGGGCAGGGAGGGACAGGCTGGGAAGGGACAGCATGGACTCCCAGCTTCGGAGTCTAACTGATCTGGTGACAGCAGCAGCTTCCCATTGCACTTAGGAGAAAAGCCAGAACTTGTATCAAAGCTGAGGGGGTCTTGCCTGATCTGGGCCTGCTTCTCTCTCCGCCTTGATTTCAGGCCATACCCTCTCCTTGCACTGGGCCCCAAGCACCAAGCCCTTTCCCTCTCCAGGGCCTTTGCACATACTGTTCTGGCTTCTTAGAACATTCTTCCCCACTTCTTATCTGGATGATTTCTCTTCATTCTTTGGGCCTCAGAGAGCCCTGCCTGTCCCTGCCTCACCAATCCACCCTCCTCACCCAGTATATGCTCAGAAGCTCTGGGCACTGACTCTGTCAGGGATCACGTCCATTTTGTACATCTTCGTATCCAAACTACCCAGCCTAGGCACACAGCAAGTGTCTGTTGACAGATAATTGAATTTAGCCTTGCTGGAAACTCAGTTTCTTCATTTGTAAAATGAGAGGTTGGGAGAGTGAAATGAAGTAAAGGGTTTGGCAAACAGTAGTACTTAATATTAATTTGAGTTCCGGTCAAATGCAGTTGGGCATTGCTGGCAGATTCAAGCATCTTGAAAGCTAGCAATTAGGAAACTGAGACTCAGAGGTGACCTAGGACGGGCTCCTAGGCAGGCTGGCCATCTGGGGTCTGAGACTCATTCCTGCCTCTGCCCATGACTTCTGCTGACCTGGGATGATCACATGGCCTCTCCTTGCCTCAACTTTCCTAACACGGCTAATGGGACCAGTGATGCAAGGCCTCAGAGGAAATGAGCTTCCGACATGGAAGAGAGGACCCCTCCCTGCAGGCCCCGCCCTCATTGGTCATTCAGGGTCCATCTTCTCCCTTCCAGCTTCTCCCTCCCATTTGCCCTTCAGCAGCCTTCTCTCCCTAACTAAGGACATTTGCATGAGCAGTGCATCTCTAGCCACTGCCTTCTCGCCACCTGCTCATGCAGCTCTCTCCTCACCTGAAGCCATAAATACATATGCAAAGGCCAGTATATTAATTTGTGTTTGAGCACGGAGCTGCCGAGAAAGGGGATTAGGCAGTGGCAGTGGGTGGGAGGCAACAGATGGCTTGATTGCTTTTACCTGTTGCTAATTTGTTCGGCAACAATTCCTCCTCTGTGTTTAATTGTAACCAGACCCCGGGACGGCAGGGTGCTGGGCACTCGATGACCCTCAGGTACTTGAGTGGGGTGAGGGGTCAGGTGATCTGCCTGGGAATTAAGTACCAGTCTCTGGAAATGAGTGGCTATTCCTTGCTTTTGGTTGATCTGGCTCCAATTTGATTTCTCCCTGGCTGGGTGCTCAGAGCCCTCTGAGCATATGAGCAGCAAGGAGAGTGCTGAGCTGGGAAGCAGCAGACCTGGTGCTTCCATTAATCAGCTGTGTGACCTTGGGTGGGTCACTTAGCATCTCTGGGCCCCATTTGCTTGTCTGGGAAATGAGCGTAATAACACCTGCCCTTTCTGCTTTGCTGGATTGCACAAGTGTGAACTGAATAATGGCTCTGAGAGCACTTTGACATGGGTAATGCTCTATAATAGTGAGGGATTATCTTCTAGCAGAGTGGTTAAGAGCTTGGATTCTGGAGTCAGCCAGGCCTGAACCGAAATTTGGCTCTGCCACATACAACTGTGAAGTCTTGGGTAGGGAACCGAAGTTATCTGAACCTCAGTTTCCCCAGCTCTACAATGGGGTGATATGGTCCCTCCCTCCGAGGGTTGCTGGTAGAGGAGGCGAGCTGACTCAGCTTTCCCGGGACGTGTGCACAGTCACAGCGAGCTCTTGCTAGGTCACTGCTGCGCTCCCTTCAAGCCCACTACCATCTGTGCCTCCTCCTCCCCACTCTAGCTGGTTGCTCCCTCCTTTGTATTACTTTCCTGGTAGGAATTTGTTGGGAGGATCACTTCTTCCCCATCAGTTTCCATCTCTTGGGACATTAATCAGGGGCTTGCAAACCTCCCACCCAAAGGGCAGCACTTGATGGAAGCACAGACATTTGAAAGCTGTCTTCTGGAATTAAAGAGATGCCAAGCCTCTGAAAACAGAGGGGCTCATCTACCCACAGAGCAGGGCCCAGAGGAGATGGGTCCTCTTGACCCATCTTCCCTTCTCCCCTTTTCTACCACCTGACCCTCCAAACGGTCCTGGTTTCCACCCACACCCAAGTCTGAGTGTCTAGCCTTCCTGTTGAGTCCTTGAGCCTCAGCTATATTTCCAGGAAAGTCCCTTTTTGCTAAAGTGAGCTAGAATATTTTTCTGTTGCTTGTCACCCAAGAATCTGGCTCATACACCTGTATGCATTTTACCTCCATGAGAACAGATAGGGACTTTTGATTTTTTCTGTTTGTCTCTATTACCTGCTTGTTGAACAGAAGTTTCTTCTTCTGTACAATGGGGGTGGTGGTGGCAGGGAATCACAAGATTATTGTGAGGACTAAATGTCTTTATATAGGTAAAACATCCTGTCCATTGTCAAACATATCAGTGGCCCTCAGTGATGACTGATTGGTTCATTCATTCAACATCAATCAAGGACAACTGGCATTACTTTCATTTGCAATCACGGAGAAAGCAAGGCCTGCAAGTATGTAAAGAAAACATCCTTTCAAGAAACTTGCTCAGGGGGTTATTGACTTAGAAGTCATTTTCTCTCTCCTCAACCTTTGAATTTCTTTCAGGGAAATGTGCAATTATTAGAAGAGGTGAGGTGAGGTGACAGAAGGAATGGAAGGTGACAGAATGCTCTCTTGGGCCAAGTAGCAAGGGGGAGGAGCAGGGGGCGCTCCGGCTGCTCCTGGGGGAGAGGGGGAAGAGGAGGAGGGGGAAGGAAGGGAAGGGAGAAGGGGAAGGAGAGAAAGTGAGTTGATTAAGATTCTGGCTTCCCTTTTCCATCCCTCTTCATTTCCATTTCATCTCCCCTTCTTGTCTTCTATTTGCTTATCAAAACAGTGCCCTCTCGGTGTCTAAGTCAGGAGGATTCTGCTGCCACATGGAGTGGTTGAGGACTTGCTCTGCTTGAGCTGCAGCCTTGGGGAGAAGGCTCTCCTGCTTACTTCTCTCTGGTAGTTGCCCCTTTCCCAGGCGGTGGCAACACTGGAGGTAGTGCCCAGAACAAGAACAAACCCGGGTTTGAATCCAGAGCTCTCAGGTGCCAGCTGGTGACTGTAGACAATCTACAAAACTCTCTGCTCCTAGTCCTCTAATCATGTGGAGGGTGTGAAAGTAACATCTGCCTCCCAGGTGTGCTGGGGGCTCGGCTAGGAGGCCGCGTGTCCTGCATCTAGTGCAGTGCCAAGCAGGAGGGCACGGGGCTGTGCAAGTGATGGCAGCACCCCTTCCTCCCGAGCCCGACTCGGCCAGTTGGTGCAGTCACTTGGTTGCTTCGTGGGGGAGTCGTGGCATATGAGGCAGGTGTGTGAAACCGGTCCAGAGGTGAGCAGCCTGGTTACGCAGCCCAGCGACAGGGCATTTGTCATATGATTGAATATTATTGATTTTGCCCTTGATCTTTTAACAAGACTCTCTTCTTCACGTCTGCTCTGCCTGGACATGCTCCCCTACAGACAAGGAAAGAGGGAAGGAAGGGAAGGAGCCCCTGCTCTGGGCCGGGCACAGTGCTAAAGCGGTTCTGTCTACGCTATCTCACTTCATCTTCTCTGGCCCTTTGTGATTGCTAGTACTGTGTGTTTTCAGGTGAAAACACTGAGGTTTAGAAAAGTTAAGGGGAAGCGGCTGTGGCTCAATCAGTAGGGCTCCCGTTTACCATATGGGGGGCCCCCGGGTTCGGTTCCCGGGGCCTCCTGGTGAAGGCAAGCCCGCCCGCACAGCGTGGTTAGCTGACCCAGCGAGCACAAGCAGCAAGGGGGGGATAAATGAATAAATAAATAAAATCTTAAAAAAAAAAAAAAGAAAAGTTAAGTAACTTGCCCAAAGTTATGTGGCTGGGTTGGAGCCCACAGCCAACCACCTGATCTTCTCTGGAGCATGCTGGCTCCCTTCTCCATCGTTCAGCCCCTGAGCTGCTCTCCCACTGCTCCCAGCAGTACTTATGGAGTTTCATATCACCTCTGACTCAGAAATCATGCAATTCTGTGACTCCCTGACTTCGGTGACATCTTGACTAGTCCACTTACTTCTGCCATGTTCCATTCCACTGGAAGTTGGACTGACCATGTTTTTCAACGGCAACCTAGATAATGGTGAAAAAACAGAACAGACCACTAAGAAGCATGGCGGGGAGGGGGGACTGTAGGGGCGCCTTTATGTGCATATGCCTAAGAGAAGGCTGTGCGAACCCAGCAGGGAGCAGCCTTAGCCTCAATGCCAAACTTAACTCACGTTTACTAAAACATAGCTGTTCTGGGAACTCAGCAACAAGTTGCATAGAATGAGGTGTTGAATCTCATCTGAAACCTGTGGGGAAAGTCTGTAATGGGAAAAGAGGATAGAGAGCTTTCCAGCCACTTGGGGAGAACAAGAATGATGACAAGCCGTTTGAAGCCAAACGCTGGAAAAGGACAGAGAGTGCACTTCTCAAAGGAAGGAAGAAGACCCCAGAGCAAGACAGCACTGCTCTCCTTACGCCCTCCTCGTGGGGCTTCCACACCTGCACGCGGACTAGACAAAGGTAGCATCTGAGTGCAGGCAAAACGTTCATGGGGCTGCGAGTATTTTGTGAGATTGGTCTGTGTTTGATTTAGGCATCCCAACGCCGCACGCCAACGTTTTCATCAGCTTGCAGAGAAATGAGAAAAACCTGAGTGAGCTTTTCATAAAGTTAAATGCAGTATTTTCAATAGGGTTGTCCTTTATTCTGGGATTATATCTTTCCTACTTTCTTGGCGTTAAAATATCCTTTCATCTGTGAAACGGTGGTGAAGGTAGAACAGAGTTGAATATTTGCGTTTCTGTACTTGGCAATATACAAAGTTGGCAACACGATGTTGAATCCTCCAATTTTTTCTTTAAAAATTTTGCTGAACGCCAAAATCCTAAAGTCTGAAGACCACTGGGTTGCACTTTGTCAGTTATCATTTGTATCAACTCTCTTCTCAGACTTGGGAGAACTTTCTCTGCTTAGCGCAGACAGTCTTTGAAATTCAAATATCTCCACCCGATGCTTAAATTTAATAATGCTTTATTTTTTTTATCTATAGGGTAACAGGTATTATATTCTACATGCACCACAATTTGGGGAAGGAGACACTTCTTTGACAAGAGAATGTCCCTGTGCTTTTCTCTGTCTCTTACTATGACTTGGTTTGAAGGATGTTGAGTCCTACAAAGACCTCAGATATGACTCCACAGGCTGGAATGAGGTGGTGGGAGTGAAAGGGAGAGGTGGAAGTATGGAGGGACAGATGATAACATATCCCTGAGGTATCGTAAGTTGTTGCTTTAGATGTGGCAAAACTCAAATCATAGTTAACAGGATGCCAAGTTAGAAGGTGTATTACTCAGCCAAAGGGGTGCTGATGCAAAATACCAGAAATGGGTTGGTCTTTATAAAGGGTATTTATTTGGGGTAGACATCCAGTTACCAGGCCTTAAAGCTTAAGTTTCTTCCCCCACCAAAGTCCATAGCCACGCATTGGAGCAAGACAGCTGCCACCGTTTGCCAGGGTTCAGCTTCTTGGATTCCTCTCTTCCCGTGGCTCCATTTCTCTCCAGACTCAACTCCTATCTCCTCCACAAGGCCACCTGAAGACTCTCAGGTGAATGGCTCATGTCTTTTCCTGGGGCCTTCTCTCCGTCCTCACGATGAAGCTCTCTTACTTCCCGGGGCTCCAGTTCAAGACTCCAACATCAGAAGTGCTACAACACTGTCCTTTGCTATGTCTTTTACCTTCGAGACCCTACCCACCAAGGGGTGGGGCTCAACACCCTATTGACGTGGCCCAGCCAACGCCCTAATCATAACTTAATCATGCCCAGATCAACAGACCAGTTTACAAGCATAATCCAATATCTATTATGGAATTCATAACTATATCATACTTCCAAACTGCTACAGAAGGTCAATGCCAAGGACCAAGGTCAAAGAGCAAGGAGGGGCAGGGCATGCTAAAAAGACCAGTAATGTCAGATGCTGAGAGAATATGTGACAGGTTGTAGTGGAGAGTGGGGCGTGCAAGCAGGTTCCAAACCATGACAGTCACCAGTGAGGGCTGCATGGGGCAAGGTAAGAAGCCTGGCACAGAGCCCACGAACAGTGTGCTGCGGTCCGCACGTTAGTAAGATCGGCGTGGTAGACAAAGCAGGGGATGGGACAACACTGGTGACTCCTGTCTTGTTGCAACCACCATAGGTTATATGCACAACTACATACACAGGTTATGTCGATTAAAGGGCCTACTACCTTCTTCCTGTTGAAAGGATTTTGCTGGGGAGAGAACTTCAGCTCTTTTCATGCTCTTCTCCCCCTTCCCCACCATGGTCCATTATCACCCCGAGGAAGTCTGTTCAACCCTAGGTCAGATCTAGCATTAATCGGCTCCAAACCCACAAGTGACATCCCATGTCTCTCTTCTCACCCTTCGCCCTCTCTCTTTCACACACACCCCCAGGAGCCCCTCTTGCCTCTGTAATTTCACCGTCTGTTACTTCACTCCTCATTCACTTCTTTCCAGGCACTGTGGCCTCCTGGCAGGTCAGTCACGTTCCTGCCTGTGCTGGGTTGAATCATGTACCCCAACAAACACGAGTTCTTAGACTTAATCCACGTCCCCTTGGGTGTGACCCCATTGTGAGAAGGACCCCTTGAAGATGTCGTTTTTAGTTAAGGTGAATGAGGGTGTGTCTTAATCCATGTTCCTTGAGGCCTTATAAAGAGAACCTGGAAGTCACATAGTCATAAAGGAGAGGACATCACCATGGGACAGGAAATAGAAGCCAAGGAATCCCTAGCATCACTAGCAGCTGGCACCAGAACCCTACAGTCCCTGGGGAGAAGGGAAGCCTTGCTGATATCTTGATTGTGGACTTCTTTTTATCTCAAAACCATGAGCCAATAAATTCCTAATGTTTAAGCCACTGATACCCCAGGGCCTTTGTACCTGCTGGTCCCTCTTCCTGAAATGCTCTTCTACCAGATACCCCCATGGTGAGCTCCCTCACTTCCTCTAGGACTTCACTCAATGAGGCCTTCCTGGCCACCTTTCCTGAAATTTCAGCCCCTGAACATTTTACATGCCCTTCTCTACTTTATTTTTTTTTCTCCCTGGAAGTTATCACCATCTAACATTTTATGAACTTTATTTATTGTCTTGTATATTGTCTCTCTCCCCAAGAAGAATGTAAGTGCCATGAAGACTCTAATCTATTTTCTTTGCTGGTGCCTAAAATAGTTCTGACAAATAGTAGGTACCCCATAAATATCTATGGAAGAAATGAAGAAATTAAACACATGAAAAGACAGAGTCTCACATCATTAGTCATTGATGTAAATTTGATGAAATGCAAATCAAAACCAGGAGATACCACTTCACTACAATAGGATAGCTATAATAAAAAAGGCAGACAATAACAAGTGCTAGTGAGGATGTAAAGAAATAAAAATCTTCGTCTGTTGCTGGTGGGAATGTAAAATGGTGAAGCTACTTTGCAAAACAGTTTGGCAATTTCTTTAAAAAAGATACACATAAAATTTACCATAGGACGCAGCAATTCCACTTCTAGGTAACTACCTAAGAGAAAACAGGTGTCCATAAACTACTTGTGTGCAAATGTTCACAGCAACATTATTCATAGGCCCAAATGGAAACTACTCAAATGTCCATCCACAGGTAAATGGCTAGTCAGCAATAAAAAGAAATGAAATAATGAGAAATGCTACAACATGGATCAACCTCACATTATGTTAAATGAAAGTAGCTAGACACAAAAGACCACATATTGTATGATTCCATTTATATGCAATGTCCAGAAAAAGGCAAATCTATAGATACAGAGCATAGAAGTGTGGGTGCTTGGGGGTGAAGGTAGGAACCGAGAGGAATTGTTAATGGGCATACGCGATCTTATTGGGGTGATGAAAATGTTCTAAAACTGGTTTGTAATGATGGTCACACAGCTTGGTAAATTTACCAAAAATTATTGAATTTAATGATTAAGCACTTGACATGGGTGAAAAAAAAATTTTTTTTTTCCTTAATGAATTGATGATGCACCTTGGGCATAGCTCCCTGAGTCAGGATCCTGGGGAGGCAGGAAGGAATCTAGGCCTTTCTGGTCCTTCTCTTCTGTCCTCATGGACAAAAGGGCCTCTCTGCTTGCAAAGTGGGAGCAGAATAGGAGTGAGGGTCGGATGTTTGACAAACCTTTGCTGCTAATGGAGCCTTGTAGGCATAATGTAGAGACAACCTGAGAGGCCAGCCCGTGAGTAAGCTGAGGAGAAGGGAGGGGGAAAGGAGGGCTGCAGAAGGCGGGGGCGGGGGACGGAGAGGAAGATCTGGAGGCAGCAAAGGCTTCAGAGAAACAGAAGGGCAGCCAAGGGAAGAAATAAAAGCTGTAGAAAGCCTCAGGGCCGCCAAAGGGAATAAGAAGGGCGTTTTACAAATATATCAGGGGAAAAGAGATACTTTAGAGCCGCCTGGCCCATTAATAAATGAGAAGGGAAATAAAATTAATGATGATGATAAAAATGGCTGATCTGCTGAAGTGCTTTGTAAAATTGGCCTTTAACAAGGAAAAGGAAAAAAATCCAAGGGATGGGCAATTAGAAAGGGACAGAAACCTTGTCAATATAGTTGATGAAAGGTAGGAAAGAGAATACTTAGAAAAATTGGATCATGCCTGCCCAGTCCAAATCACCATGTCCGGATATGGGCCTTGGGGTCTAAGGGAATTAGCTGATGAAATTATTAAACCCTTGGCAGGTATCTTAATTATATATTTTGGGGGGGCGGAGTGGGGGGAGGGCAGAATGAGGGAAGAGTCAAGAGCTTGGGATAAGAGAGGGCCCAGGAGCCCCCTAGCGGGTCTGGTACTTGCTGGGCACGTTATCCTTAAGCTCCCATCTCATTCCTGCAGCAGGGCTGTGTGGCTGCCTCGACCAGCCCCACAGCCCAGGCAATGGGCCTGAGACTCAGAGCGTGGTTGTGACTCTCCGGGTTCACCCAGCTGGAAAGGGTGGTGCCAGAATTTGAACCCAGGGTTTTTCTGATTCCAAAGAAGATGATAGTCTCCTCCTCCAGCTGCCTATTCTAACCCTCAATATTTGATTTTACCAGTCAGAGAGAAAGGAAACTACCCACCTGCCAATGACTTCCAGTGATTTTCCTTCATCCTGGAGGATCGGACTCTGATGCCATCAACAGAAGGCTGTCGGATTTTAATTTTTACATACTTAAGTCATTCTGGGGTCCCGTGCATGGGCGTGAGGGGAGCCCACCTGTGATAGATTAAAATACTGGCTCCCCTTCTTCAGTGCCCCTCATCTAACCCCTGCCATGGCCTTGTCGGAAGTGGAGTTTACCTCCCTGCTTCTTGACTTTGGCCTCAGCCATGGGATTTTCTTTAATGAAATGTTAGGAAAAAAAGCAGGGACCTGTGCTTGTGTGGTTAGGCATCTCTTCTTATACCTCAGCCTCTGTCATGAGATGTCACAGTCAACTTGCAGTCTTCCAATGAGAAGCTGAGCTGCCCAGCTGAACTTAAACCAACCAAACCCCAGTTGACTTGCATATCCTTGACAGTAAATTTTTATAAACAATTCACTGAGCTTTTTTTTTTTTTTGGGGGGGGGTTGTTATGCAGCAATAGCCAGCTAATACACAATCCATCTATATATATCGTGCTTTGAAATCTCTCCAGTTCCTATTTTAATTCTTTTTGCCTCAGTTCATTAAAAGCAAAACCAAATTGTTAAGTACCTACTGTGTGCTCCTTTCCAAATTAGACGTGTTGTTGATTTCTGTTTAAGAGATCAGTCTGAGAGATAGGAAAGTAAACAGATATTTACAAAATAGGATAAAAGGAAACACAAGGAATATTAATAAGAGCTTCCGGGAAAAAAGATCTCTGAGCCAAGACTTGGAGGAGGAAGAAGGGGGCAAGGATGCCCAAGGTGGAAGGTACAGCATGCCCAAATGCACAAGGGTATAAAACGAGATGGTATATTGTGGAATTGAAATCCGTCTTTGTGCTGCAATGTAAAACCCTGCCTGGACAGGCAGGCAGAGCCCCGGTCCACCTCTGACATTTTACAAGTCCCTGACCAAATGTGTTGTGTGTCTGTTTTTTTTTTAAAGTCACCAACAATGGCAATTTATTACCAGCTGATGAAGTCCAGGGATACTCCCCCCACCCCCAAATGCAACAAGATGTGATAAAACTCAAAGAAACTCAAAGGGAATAAAAGACTTCAGCTACTGATGCTGATGCAATAAACTGTATAATCCAGGAATGCCAAAGGCGCAGAGGTAATTACACACCCACACCTGCTCCCTGAAGTTGGGCTGGGGTCTGAGGCCCATGGAGGGCTACTGATGTGGAGAGTGCCCCTAGCCGAGCTGGGGGGGAGTCAGGGCAAGGAGGCAGCTGTGCCTCCTCCTCCCTGCCCCCTGCCCAGGCCCTGCTTTCACCCCACTGTACCCAGACCCCTCCTCTGGGCCTTTCTGAATGTGGCTGGCCCTCTGCAGGGGGAGGGGGCTGGAGGTAGCAGGGAGGGGAAGGCGAGCAACCTCCCTGACCTTAGGATGGCAAGCTTAGCCTCTACCTAGAGGCCACCCCTCTCTTTCTAAAGCTTCCCCCTCCAGTGGTGGGGGGAGCCCAGCCCAAGTGTGTGTGATTTCAGAGTTAATCTGTCTGCACTAATTAAATATTGACGGCTGTTAAATATTCATGGGGTGTGTTCTCGGGCAGGTTGGATGTCTCCAGGCCCTGCTGCTTCAGCTCCACAGTGCACTATTTTGGCCGGTCACTTTTCACTCTGACTCCCCACCCCCAGATGTTCCCAGCTGCTGAGAAATCTCTCAGTCCCTGAGTCAGTCCCTCTCCTTGCATCTCAGGCAACCTCCTCTCCAGCCCTGGAGCTCCGGAGTTAGCTTGCTGGTGTGGAATGGGGGGGGGGTACAGCCTTGGGGTCGGGGACTTGGTGGGAGATGAGTCACCAAAATAAACATGCCCACGGAGGGAATCTGGCCTGGGGTGTGGGAGAGGCTTGTGAGAGCTCCCTTTGTCCAGCAGGCTTTAATCAGTTGCTCCGAGTGCCGGACTCTGTGGAAGGTGCCGCAGTAAAGCTCCCAGGCCAGTGTGAGCAGAGAGTCGTGTGAGGAGGCAATCTGGCTTCTGAAGAAGTGCTACGGTGGGATGGGGTGGGGGTGGTCGTAGGCATGCGGCAGAGGGGGCTCGTGGAGGACACCGGCAGGACTAGGGGAGGGGAGGGTCTGGGGAGGCTTCCTGGAGACGGTGACTTTGGGCAGAATGCTGAGAGACAAGCAGGCATGTGGAGCGCCAAGGCCTCCTGTGGAGGGACCTGCTCCCAGCCAGGGGCAGGTGCTCTGTGGGATGAAGAGCAGAGGAGCACAGGGGAGAAGGTAGCAAAGCTGTGAGGAAGGTGAGGGGGGCGTCGAGGGGCCTGGGCTGGGGTCTTCTCTGAGTCTGTTCTCCTCGTCCCTCTCCTCCTCCTCTTGCCCTCTCCGTCCAGTCATTTGTCCATCTCTGCCCTGACTCCCGGTGGGAAGCTCGTTCTGCTCTACCAGTCTGCCCAGCACCTTGCTCACTCTCCACCTTCTACTTTCTGTGGGAGAGGACGAAGTGGGGAGATGGGGATCAGGATTGATGCAGGATCAGTGAGCAGAGCACGGCAGGATGCTGGCTAGGAGCGACAGGAAGCAGCTCTTACATCCTGGCCATGACCTGAGTCTGTGTATCGCACAGTTGGAGCATCACATGGACCTGAAGTGGGGAGACCAGCATCTTAGGCCCAGAAACCCTGATTTCTTGGCAAGAGGAGGCCGAATCATACAGGGTCTCAGTCAGCATCAAGCCACAGGCCCATCGGCAGGCAGCTCCTAAGGCCAAGAGGAGGCATCCAGGACTTCCCACCCACCCACCTTCCCTCCAGGCCATGGGGCCTTTGGTTAGCCTCAGGCTCCTATATGTAACTCCCCCTCCTCAGTGTGAGGCTGGGCCTGTCCAAGATGGGCCACATCCCTAACTGTGTGTGCATTCCAGGGGTCCGTGGGGTCAAGAGGGATGGGGCACTGCCAGGTGTGGCATTTACCAGAGTGGAAAATGTGCCAGCCCTCCTAGGAGAGATGAGGCCAATGGCCTCGCTGTGCTGGGCCCCTCAGGGTGGGCCCCTGAAGCTGCCTGGCACCAAGAGAAGAGGCCAGGCTGTGAAAAGGACACCTGAATAGAGCTTAAGGCCCAAGAGGATCAGAGAATCTGGGATACTTTGCTTTGGATACTAATAAAGAAGAAGGCACTGGCAATAACAGTAATGACTAGTTTGGGAGTGCTGGCCATCAGTAAGTGCTTTACATGCAATTTTTCATTTAATCCTCATTATGAGATAGGTAGTGTTATTTCCCACATTTCACAGAAAAGGAAACAGGAGATCAGCGAGGTTAAGAAACCTGGCCAGGGTCACACAGCAAATGGCAGAACTGGCCTTTGAACCCAGGCAGTCTGACTCCAGAGTCTTCGTTCTCAAGTGCTCTGCCAGTGTTTTACAAACCTCCCCAGTGACAAAAATCACCTGGGGAGCTTGTTAAAATACAGGTTCCAGTCCCTGTCATTTTAAACCCACTGAATCAGACTCCCCAGGACTGGGACGTGGATTGGTACCAAGTGCTCCAGGGACTTCTTAGCACCAGAGATGGGTGGTACCTCTGCTGTGCTGTCTGCCCTGTGGGTTGGTGCTCTCATCCCCTTGGCCTTTGGAGCTGGCAGGGGGTCGACTTAGGATCAGAAACCCCTGCCTGAGGAGCCTGACTGCTGTAATGTTCAGTAAAGTCCTGTTTAAAATGCTAGCCTGACTCAGAGGTGCTGGTAGAAGCTGGGAAGGAACTGATGCTTTCCCTTGGGCCAGAGCTATAATGCAGGGCTGGTGAACACTGGACACTCTGAGGGTGGAGGCAGCTGCAGAAATCAGAGCGAGGGGCAAGGGGGAGGAGGGGCTCAGGGGTCAGACGGAGGGCTCATTGTTCCTCCCCCCCCCACCCCTTTTTTTTTTTATAAAGATTTTTATTTATTTATTCATTTATCCCCCCCTTGCTGCCAACCACGCCCCGTGGGCGGGCCCGCCCCCACCAGGAGGCCCCGGGAACCGAACCGGGGCCCCCCACATGGCAAACGGGAGCCCTACTGATTGAGCCACAGCCGCCTCCCAACCCCCACCCCCTTTTATGGGAATGGAGTAAGAAAGGAGCATACAACAATCGTCCCTCACTAGCTGTGAGGTCTTAGGCCAGCAACCCATTGCTTCTGCGTCTCAACATCCTCATCTGCAAAATAACACTCCTTCCTCAACACTGTTGCTATCAGCATTAAATGAGCTACGTAAAGCACATGACAAAAAGAGCTAACTCCTGTATACAGCACTTCCTATGTGCCAATCACTGTCCTATGTGCTTTAAATAGAACTTAGCCTCACAACAACTTGATCAGCAGGTGTTATTATCACCCTTGGTTTCCAGTTGGGGATGGAGGTATAGAGACGATGAATTGACCTGCCTGAGGTCACACAGGGAGTAAGTGGTGAAGCTCCAGTGTTCATCCTCTCAGCCCAGAGCAAGTGCCCAGTAAGTGATAGTCTCCCCCACCTCACCCCCCCCCACACACATGCACTTTGGGGAAATTCTGTGTTCTGTTTTGGACAAAGGACATTCTTCCTCAGAAGATCCTCCTCTCAGGAAAGCCTACTGGGCTCAAGGATGGGTTTTTCTTTCATCAACTGAGTACTCCTTTATAAAGGATTTGCCATCACTCACTTATTTCATTCACTCATTCAGCATGCACAACTATTTAATGACCACATACTATGTGCCACGCCCTGGGGATACAGCAGTGAACAAAGGATACAAAAAAATCCCCCGTCCTAGTGAGATGACTAGGGGGCAAAGAAAGATAATAAACAAGGAAATGAACAAAATATACAGTATATCCCTTTGTGATAACTGCTCTGGAGAAAAATAAAGCAGAGAAGGTGGGGAGAGAGGATGACCAGGGAAGGCCTCCAGAGCAGGTGGCATTGAAACTGTGACCTGAAGGAGGTGAGATAAACAGCTGTGGCGGGTATGGAGAAGAAGAGGGTTGCACTTGGCCTGGCATGTCCAGAGACCGAGGAAGCCAGCGTGGGCGGGGGCCAGGGGTGGAGAGTTAGAGATGACATCAGAGAGATAATAGGGGAGGGGACAGGTGTGGAGGGCCTTGTCAGCCTTTGTAAGGCCTTCAACTTTTGTCTGAGAGAGATGGAAACCACTGGTGGACTTTTAAGTAGAGAGGTGACAAGACCAGGCTGCTTATAGCTTAAAAGGATTTCTCTGCCCTGGACCAGACGGCTTCACAGGTGAATTCTACCAATCATTCTGGAAAGAACTAACACCAATCCTGCTTAAACTCTTCCAGAAAGTAGAAGTGGAGGGAACGTTGCCTAACTCATTCGATGATGCCAACATCACTTTAATACCAAAGCCACATGAAGATGCCACAAGAAAGTAAAACTATAGACCAATCTCTCTAATGAACCTGGATGCTAAAATTCTCAACAAAATACTTGCTAATCATATCCAATCACACAACAAATGAATTATACAGCATGACCAAGTAGGTTTCATCCCTGTTATGGAAGGATGGTTCCACATAAGAAAATCAATCAATGTAATACACCACATTAATAGATGGAAAGAAAAAAAATCACATGATCATCTCTATTGATGCAGAAAAGGCATTTGACAAAATACGGCACCCTTTCTTGACAAAAACACTTCAAAAGATAGGAATAGAAGGAAACGTCCTCAACATGGTAAAGGGTATATATGAAAAACCCATAGCTAACATCATATTCAATGGTGAAATACTAAAGGCTTTCCCTCTAAGACCTGGAATGAGACAAGGATACCCACTGTCACCTCTCTTAATTAGCATTGTGTTAGAAGTACTTGCTAGAACACTCAGGCAAGAAAGAGATATAAAAGTCATCCAAATTGGAAAGGAAGAAGTAAAAATTTCACTATTTGCAGATAACATGATCCTATATTTAGAAAGCCCTGAGAAATCTACACCAAAGCTTCTAGAGCTTAGGAATGAGTTCAGTAAAGTGGCAGGATATAAGATCAACATGCAAAAACCAGTAGTATTTCTGTACAGCAATAATGAGCAATCTGAGGAGGAAATCAAGAAAAAAATTCCATTTACAATAGCAACTAAAAGAATCAAATACCTAGGAATGAATTTAACTAAAGATGTAAAGAACTCGTATGCAGAAAACTACACAACATTGTTAAAGGAATTCAAGGACTTAAATAAATGGAGGAATATTCCCATTTCATGGGTTAGAAGACTAAACATTGTTAAGATGTCTGTCCTACCCAAATTGATTTACAGATTTAACACAATCCCAATTAAAATTACAACAGCATTTTTTACTGAATTGGAAAAGCTAATTATGAAATTTATTTGGAAGGGCAAGGGGCCCCGAATAGCCAAAGACATATTGAAAAAGAAAAATGAAATCAGAGGAATCACACCACCAGACTTTAAAACATACTACAAAGCTACAGTGGTCAAAACTGCATGGTGTTGGCACAAGGATAGACATACTGACCAATGGAACAGAATTGAGAGTTCTTATATAGATATCCTAGCATATATGGTCAACTGATATTTGACAAGGCCACCAAGGCCACTCAACTGGGAGAGGATGACCTCTTCAACAAATGGTGCTTGGAGAAATGGACAACCATATCCAAAAGAATGAGAGAGGGTCACCATCTCATGGCCTATACAAAAATGAACTAAAAAATGGATCAAAGATCTAAATATAAAAGCCAAGACCATAAAGCTCCTAGAAGATAATGTAGGGAAGCATCTAGAAGATCATGTAGTAAGAAATGGATTTCATAAACTTTACACCCAAAGAGCAAGCAATGAAAGAAAAAAATAGATAAATGGGACCTCCTCAAAATTAAAAATTTTTGTGCTTCAGAGGAGTTTGTCAAGAAAGGAAAAAGGCAGCCTACTCAATGGGAGAAAATATTTGGTAACCATCTATCTGATAAGGGTCTAAAATCCAGCATATATAAAGAATCCTACATCTTGAAAATAGAAACACAAACAACTAATTTTAAAAGTGGGCAAGATGGGAAGCAGATGTGGCTCAATTGATAGGGCTCCCGTTTACCATATGGGAGGCCCCGGGTTCGATTCCCGGGGCCTCCTGGCGAAGGCAAGCCAGCCTGCGTGGCGTAGTGAGCTGACGCAGCAGGATGACCCAACAAAGGGAGACAAGCAGACACAGAGAAATGCACGGCAAATGGACATAGTGAGCACAAGCAACAAGGGGGATAAATAAATAAATAAATAAAACCTTAAAAAAAAAAAAGTAGGCAAGAGATTTGAATAGAGACTTTTCCAAAGTAGAAATACAAATGGCTAAAAAGCACATGAAAAGATGCTCAACATTGCTAGCTATTAGGGCAATGTAAATCAAAACTACAATGAGGGGGGGCGGATGTGGCTCAACTGGTTGGGCGTCCGTCTCCCATATGGAGGGACCTGGGTTCAATCCCTGGGACCTCCCGGAAAAAAAAAAAAAAAAAAAACTGCAATGAGATATCATCTTACACCTATTAGACTGGTGGCTATTAAAAAAAAAAGAGGGCCACAAATGTTGGAGAGGATTTGGAGGAAAGGGAATGCTTATCCACTGCTGGTGGGAATATAAAATGGTGCAGCTATTGTGGAGGACAGTTTGGCAGTTCCTCAGGAAGGTAACTGTAGAATTTCCATATGATCCAGCAATCCCACTGCTGGGTATATACCCAGAAGAATTGAAAGCAGGAACACAAACAGATATATGCACACTAATGTTCATAGCAGCATTATTCACTATTGCCAAAGTTGGAAGCAACCAAATGTCCATCAACAGATGAATGGATAAGCAAACTGTGGTATATACATACAATGGAATTTTATTCAGCTGTAAGAAGGAATTCAGAATTAACACACGAGTTAACATGGATGAATCTTGAAGACTTTAGGTTGAGTGAAATAAGCCAGGCACTGAAGGACAAATGTTACATGATCTCACTGATATGACTTAAACAAATTGAGCAGACTCACAAAGCTAGAGTCTGGAAGATAGGTTAACAGGAGACAGAAAGGGAGTAGAGGGTGGGGAGATGATGCACATATGGGCAAAATCTATGATAAGGTGAAAGGGTGTGATTGGGCAGTGGGTGGGGATGAGAGTGGTACAGTAATGTGATTGGGATCAGCGGTGCTGGTGAGGGGGAGTAGGGTGAGGGGGTTGGGTTAGACTATCCATGGAACTGGGAGGAGGGTTGGAAGAAGGAGCAGGTGAACTCTGGGGATTTGCAGGTCTGTGGTTACAACTACAATGTTGGGAATGTTCTTTTGGCAAATATGGCAGGAGAGGGTTATTGGTGTAGGGTGTCGGGTGGCGGGGATGCTTCAATGGAATATGTAGGTGTTCATCTTGTCATGGTGTGTTGAGACCCACACAATAAACAAGAAAATATTAAATTTCCATCCTGAGGAGTCCTGCTATGTTCTCAATTAGAGGGATAAGAATTCCTCAAGAACATAGGGAGTGCCTAATAAAAGAAAACAGACCAGTATGTCAAGCCCTCAATATTATTGCAAGTAACTATGAATCTTATTTTTCAAAAATTGAAACTTATTGGTTACTCTAGGTTCCGAGGGGAGGGGGACGGGGGGGGAAGGGAAGAATAGAATTGATGGAAGGTAGGGCATTAGACTTGTTCTGTATGATCTTGCAATAATGGACATAGGCCATTTTAAATTAATTTCATCAAAACTATAGAAGTGTACAGTACACAATGTAAACCATTGACCATGGTTAGTAGCAATGCTTCAATATTTGTACATCTATTGTAACAAGGGTACCATCCACATGTAAAATGTTAATAATAGAGGAGAGTGGAAAAGGGGAGGGTGTTGTGTATATGGGAATCCACTATATTTTCTTTGTGACTTTTCTGTAACCTAAAGCTTCTTTGAAGATAAAATGAAAAAAATAATAAGAAGAAGATACTGGGGGAATATAAGAAAGAAATTTTCACTGTACATACAAAACAACAAATTTTACAGCGATGAAAGACATGTCTAAAATTCTTAAAAATATTATTTCAAATTTAAATTTTTTTTTTGTATTTTATTTGTTATTTTAAAACTATTATTATTATTTCATTTTCTTATTAATTTTATTTGATTATTTTGTTGGCTTCATTTTTGGAGAGGTTTTGGATCACAGAAGGGTCACAACGGGCAGGGGAGGATCACTGGTGCAGGGTGTCGGTGATGGGGGATGTGTGGGGAAGGACGCACCTGGGACATGCCTCTAAGGCATATGAATATGTTTAAGTGTTCATGGGGCATTGTCTTGGTGGGTGGAGACCCACACAATAACCGAAAGAATATTGCCTAAGAGTTACCTTCTGAAAGCTTCCTTGTTGCTCAAATGTGGCCTCTTTCTAAGTTAAACTCAGCATAAAAATGTTTTACCTTCCCCCCAGTGTGGGACATGACTCCCAGGGTTGAGCCTCCCTGGTACTGAGGGATTATTACCAAGTGCTAACTAGCAATGCATCCAGAAATAGACCTTGACCAAAAGGGGGAAATATTAAATACAAATGAGTTTTTATGTTTAAGAGATTTCAAAAAGAGTCAGGAGGTCATACACTTATACACATCTCAGCAGATCTCATTGACTGGTACAGTAAACAGTGCCTCAAACAGTGGGGCTCCTGAGGGCTCTAGAGACATCTAGACACTATAAGCAGGGCAGAGAACCTCAGGAATTTGGCACCCTGACAGTGGGCCTCACTTTGGAGTTTATGCCCCCCAGTGTAACAGAGTTAGACTCATTTATTGTTTCCCTACACATGGCTCTTCTCTCCCTTTTATATGAATCTATAATTAGCATTATACTTGTTAAATATACATCCCAGAGACTTAAATCTGGACATGGTCCATTCATGTGCTGGTTGAGCCCTGAATCTCAGCAGAGTTGCATCACATACTCTCCAGTTCACTGGACTCACCCAGGACAACTAACAAGGAGATGATGATAGACAACACCCATCCCAAGGAACAGAGAGTGTCTGCAACTGCAAGCAAGATAGTTCCATCCATCTGCCCCATGGGATCTAAGCCCCCTCTCAATTAGAAACAGAGTGGGCATCACCATCCACAAACCCTCAAGATTGGAGAATGAACAGTGGGTCAAAGTAGATTTATTATTATTCCATTATAGACTTACGATTATTCTAGCAATGCAGTGGCCACCAGAGGTTCTGAGGGGAAGGAGAGGGAAGAATCGGTGTAATTTTGGGACATTGGAATTGTCCTGCATGACATTGCAATGATGGATACAGGCCATTATACATTTTGTTATAACCTATAAAATTGTGCAGGGCAGAGTATAAACTATAATGTAAACTATAGTCCATGGTTAGTAGCAATGCTTCAATACATGTTCATCAACTGTAGCAAATGTACCACATTAAAGAAGGATGTTGTTAATGCAGGAGGTGGGGCATATGTGAATCCCTTATATTTTTTTATGTAACATTTATGTAATCTAAAGTTTCTTTAAAAATAAAAATTTTAAAAATTTAAATAAACAAATAAAAGGATTGCTCTGGCTGCTGTGGTAAATAGACTGTACGGGCAAGGGCAGAAGCAGGGGGTCCTGCCAGGAGGCTGCTGAGATGGTCCAGGTGACAGGTGACAGGTGATGGTGGCTTGGGCCAAGGTGTGAGTGCCAGAGATGGTATGAAGTGATTGGATTATGGACATACAGTATTTTGCAGGTAGAAATAACAGTATTTGCCGACAGATTGGATACAGGATGGTGAGACAAAGAGTGAGTCCAAGGATTTCAGCCAGGGGGAGCTGGAAGGATGGAGAAAGCATTCACAAAGTGGTGAAGGCTGGGGGAAGAGCATGTTTTGGTGGGAAGGTGGAGAAATGTCAGGCACTCAGGTTTTGGCTATGTCAAGGTTCAGATGCCTATTAATTAGATCTCCAAATGGAGATTCAGGCAGGAAATTGGGATACAAGTCTGGAATTTGAGGAGATGTCCAGGCTAGAGATTTAAATTCGGGAGTTAGTATATAGATAATACTCAATAGCATGACACTGGATGAGTTCACCCAGGGACAGGGAGCAGATGGAGGAGAGGGGAGTGTGAGGACTGAGCCCTAGGAGCACCCATGCTGACAGGTCAGGAGATGCTGAGAAGTCAGCAAGAGAGACTGGGCCGTGTCACCGCTGCCCCCAACCCCAGCCCGGGATGCCAGGCTCCTTTACCTGGCTCCAGCTCTCTGCTTTTGGCAGGCCCCTTCTGCCCTCCAGTGATCACGCTCAGGATTGCACCCAGTGGAGTTAGAGAGCCAGACAAACTTCTTAGGTTTCTTCTTGGTCCTGTCACTCATTGATTCAGCTGACAATTTCTAAGCACCTACTATGTGCTGGACACTGAGTACAGAATAGAATAAAATGCTCTCTCAGAATTCACCGCATAATGGAAGAAGAGGTATATAAACATTTTCAACTAGGGGTGATTTTGGCAATGTCTACAGTTTGGGTTGCCACACCTAGCGGGTAGAGACCATGGATGCTGATAAAGATTCTGCAATACCCAGGAGAGCTCCCCACAACAAAGAATTCTCTGGTCCCAAATGTGAAGAGTATCAAGTTGAGAAGCCCTGCTCTAAGACAGCGTATCAGGTGCAGTAACATATATCAGCCAGTCTGTTTGGACGCAGAGGATGGAGCAATTAGACTTATCTTTTGAGGTAAGGACAGCGTCATCCTCAGCTTCCAGGCTCAGCGTGGCTGGAATGGGGAGGGGTGGGTAGATGGGACCCAGGTCGTGAGGACCTTGTAGGCTGAGAGGTTAGGTTTTAGCCTGAAAGCAGTGGGGACCCACTGGTGGTTTCAAGCAGGGGTCTTGCCTTAGAGAGGCCAGGAGCGAGAGCAAGAGGGCTAAGCACAGGCAGGGAGAGCGGATCTTCAGAGAGCCCCTCCCCCTGCAACGCCTCTGTGGATCCCAGGTTTGGGGAGGGCTGGAGAGCAGCGCTGAGGGCTCCATGCAAGGATGTGGGGAGACTGGAACCCTCTAAGCCCAAGGCCCTGGAGGGGTCATTAGGCCTCCTTCCACCCTTAGATGACCCTTTCCCTTCCACCCTCCAAGGCAGAGGTAATGACTGGACTAAGTGCAAAAGCAGGGGCCCAGGAAAGTGGCTGTGTGGCTGTGGGCAGGTCCCAATCCATACTGGGAGCAGGTGGACTAGGTCATCTCTACAGACCTTTCCAGCTCTCACTTCCTATATTCTTGCATGTTCTACACCTGAACCCCTCTAAGAAGTGGATTCTGCAGCTCTACGGTCCTGAATCTGGCACTGTGCATTCTAATCACAGAAAAGTCCCCTTTTTCTGGGACTCGGGTGTTTAATGAAGTGGATAATACCTATCTGCTGGGAAAAGGCAGCCTTTGGGGGAAATACATCATCAAGACCTCTGCTCCGCACCCCGAAAATCATGCTCTTGGAATCTGTGGTTGCAAACTCCCAAGAAGCTCCCTCCTGGGACCTGTGTCTGACGGAGCTGTTTGAGGCACCTGGTTGCCCAGACATGTTTCCAGAGAGCGGGTAAACAGGCTTTGCCACAGGAAATGCAGAAAGGGCACAGTCCAGAGAGCCATCAGAGAGAATGCTGTCTTGCTATTTACAGATGGCTTAGCTCGAGTGGGCAGAATGACAGCAGATGGGGCCCAGGCAGGACCGAGATGGAGAGGGCTTTCTGAGGAGATGATCCCCCATCTGTGTATGGTGAGTCGCAGTTGAAAAAGCACATTCCCAGGGGCAGGACAGAGTGAGTGGCATTGTCCCCACTGATGGAACCACGGTTCACAGAGGCAAATTGACTCGGCAAATATAAGGCTGGGTGCACGAGCATGGACTCTGGGCATTCTGACTCTGACTGGATGCTGTTTTCCGGACGTCTATTCTGATGCCTTTTCTTTGATAGGAGAGGATGCTGAGGTCTCAAAAGACTAAACAGATTTGCCACGGAGCATCTAGCTGCTGAATGAAACATCTGCTACCAGACCTAATTGCCACGCCAGGGTCTCCTGCCTCTAGCTGGGTGAAGGGGCAGCTATGTCCCTCATCTGTGCCTTGGGTGGGTGTCCCTCTCTGTAAAACATCAGCACCAACTAACCTCATGCAAAACTCTGTTCCGTTACAAAAATAACACTAAAGGGAATGCAGACAATCATGCAAAGTAGAAAGAAATATTGTCACACTACCCTCAACACTAACTTTTGGGTACATTTGCTCCCTTTGTTTTTCTTGTGTCCAATTCTGTTTTTTCTCCTCACATAGTTGCAGTCATATTGACTATACAATTTCATACCCTGATTTCACTCACATTGTCATAAGTATTTTCCATGTTATTACACACACTTCATAAATGTCATTTTGAAGGCAGCTAGCTCACTGAACCAACCCCCGATTGTTGGACATTTAGACTCTTTCCAATTTTTCAGTGTTACACATAATGCTTCAGAGAGCAGCTTCATGTAGGATGGCTTTACTATTTGGGTCGAGCCACTTGGACTGGAATTATAGGGAGAATGCTGAAATACGACTGTCAGGCTCCCTGTGGTTGACCTGGTGTCAGGGGTCCCAGGAAGAAGACTCCAATGTCCCCTGTCCTCTTTACGTAGCCTTCCCCAAGGCCCATGTGGACTCCTTATTCTCATGACTCCCTTGGGACCCATTAGTTCTTTCCAAGACTCTCCATCAAAACCTGCATATTAGCTAGGACTTTCTCTCTGTTGGAAGTGAGAAAGAAATCACATCATACTGATATATTGATCAAAAATGGAATTTATTGGTTCAGTAAGTGGAAAAGCCTGGAGTACCTGGCTTCAGAAATGGCTGGATCCAGGGACACAAACAATGTAATCCAGATCTGGGCTTTCCCCTGCCTCTCAGCCCAGCACCGGTGTGGCTCCACACCCAGGCCCCACATGCTGGCAAAGGGCTGGAGAAGTTCAGTTCTGCCTGCCTGTTTCCAAGCCTGCAGGAAAGAACAAGATTTTATCCCTGACAGCTCCTACATAAATCCCAGGATTTGCTCTGAATGGACTTAATTAGGTTGTTGGCTCACTTCTGAACTAATCACCGCCACCAATGCTATGGCCTGATGTTGAACGTAAGGAACATGAATACCATGCTTCCTGCGTGGACCTGAGGTTGGCTCTGCTTGTCCCGGAGCCTAGGGGTTTGGAGAGGAGTTTCCTGCAAAGTGTGCCTCGAGGTTCTAGTGTCACAAGAAAGGGGATTGGATACTGGGGTGGGGTGGGGGCACCAAAAAATGTCATTCTGTTTTGGTAAAGAGTCTGGTCTCAGAAGCATAGCATATTAGACCTGAAGGGACTTGCAACTGCCCCCCCCCCCGCATCCCCCCACTATCCTTGCCAAGGAGGATCCCTTTAAAACCTCTCTGGGAAATAGTCACTTCAGGTCTGCTTGGGTCCCTCTAATGATAGGGAGCTTACCACCATGCAGGCCAAGTCTCCCCTCCACTGAGTGCTCTGTTCCATCCCCTTCTAATGCCCATGGCACTGGTCCTGGTAAGCCCACCTGAGAGGCCTCCTGCTAGGAAAGGCCTGGAATCACTGTCCTGAGACCTGGCAGCCCAGGAATCTGCTGCTTGTGACCCTAGTCCCTTTACCACTGCTGTCTTCCTCCAGTTGGTCAGGGTACACGTAGCGGGCATCTGGTAGAAGCACATAAATCCATGGCTTTTTGAGGAGTCTTTAGTAAACCACACAGGCCTCCCCTCCAAAACCTGCCAGCTGTGGAGGGATTTGGTCCCATCGTAGGTATCTGGGTTGTTCCCTCGTTGGTAGCTCTTGTGAATTGAACTGTTAACCAATTTCAGGGTCCCCCCCCCAAAGCAAGAGTAGCAATCCCAACCATGTGCTACTTAAGAGGAGATTTGTTTACATTTAACCAAAGGGATCCCTTTCCAGGAAGGAACCCCATGTGCTGGCCAAAGGCCAAATGGTCCCCTCTGTCTGTCTGGCCTCTACCCTCAGGACAGCAGCCTGCACACCGTGGGCCCAGCAGATCAGGTGACACACGGGTGGGGCATCCTGTCCTGGCGACTCCCACTGCGTTGTATACGGCTCTGGGTTTCTGTTTCCTTAACCACCGGGAGCGGCTATTTTCGTGACAGCCTCGGACCCTCCTGGTTTGGTGAGCCAAGCATCTGCTACCACTGTTCCTCCAATGGCCACAAGCAAGGAAGGGGTGGGTGAAATCACCCGCCAGCCGGTCTTCAGTCAGAGTCAAAGCTGGGTGGCTGTGGTGGCAACTCTGCCATCTGAATGAGTTAGGGTAAGGCTAGCTCCTGTAACAAACCCCAACTTACAGCTCATGTGCTACAGAAGCTCATTTCTTCCCTCTGTGACAGACCCGGGTGCATGATGGTTCCGCGGGGTGGCTCTCCCTCATGTTGCCTCTGGGACCCAGGCTGCTAGCTGCTCTGCCATCTTCAATGAATGGCTTCCCAGGTGACCCAAGGACTGTCTCCACTTCAGGCAGCCAGAGAGTAACGTGAACAAGGAGGAATGTGAATGGGAGTTTTGTATAGACTAGTCTGGGAAGCGACACATATTTCTGCTCATCTCCCATCGGCCAGGCTAGAACAAAGTCCCTGGGCCACACTTGACTGCCAGGGAGACTGGGAAATACAGTCTGGCTATGTGCCTAGGACCAAGAGGAGAATGTAGATTTTGGTGAGCGGGGAGCAGTCTTTGCTGCATTATCCCAATCCTTGTGGAAGGGAGAATCTAAGGGAAGCAGAGCAAATGCTAGTACATGTCAACTGAGGGAAGGCATGGCCTGGGTGTGGTGGGGTGCCGCTTTGTTCCCGGGCCTGAGGGTGATCAGCCCTGCTGCAGCCCGGGGAGCGACACGAGCTAGTTGTGGGCCGTCCGGCGTGCACTCCGGAACGGCGGGGGGGTGAAGAAGTTGTCAGGAGAGCGCAGGCTCGGCTCCCTGGTCTTCACGGGGGTTAAGGAGAAGTTGTCACAGGGTCGCCGTTTGGTGCCCTGTGGTCTCCCTGACAGTACTAAATGAAGAGACACCACTCACTTGCTTGCTGGAAGGTAAGACCTTTATTCAGGGAAAGCTGTGCAGTTTTATAGGCAGAGTTGGGCGGGGGTGAGCGTGTTGTCTTCTGATAGGGCTAAGCTGTTGCTGGGCATGGAGGGAAGATTTGGGAGGGAGGGGGGAGGCTAGAGGAGAAGGCCAACATGTCCAAATAAGGTTATGGCTGTGAGGGGGTGCTGTGATAGGCTGCGGTGAATAGGGAAGTTGGGTTCGGGGAAGAGAGAAGTTGGCTACGGGAAGCGGGTGGGGCGTAGAGCCCCACAGACACCTGTGGCAAGGTTTGACTTGGGTAAGCATTACCTCAGTGGGGCAATGAAGGAATTTGTGGGAAATCTCCCACTGAGGCTCCTCTCCAGACGTCCCTCAAGCTCAGGCCCAGAGGCCCCTCTCTGGTTACCCTGAACACTTCCCAAGACAAATCCTTGAGGGAACGTTGCGTGTGAAAGCCTTGGAGAGGATGCTTGGGTCTCTATGGTCAACTCTTTGCTCCTTGCACATAAACACTGTGCATAATTGAAAGACACCATGTCGAAGACAACTGGATGCATCCTGAACCTTCGACCAAACTCCTTGGAAGGCCCAAAGGCTTGTAGGGCCAGAGAAACTGATTTGTACAGTGGAGATAGACAGAAACCCTGGGGTGGATTTCTGGAAACACAGTGCAATTGCTGTGTAGCATTTCCTGCCTTCTGTGAATAACACTTCAACTGCTGTTACTCCATCTCGTCAGCTCACTCTATGTTAACTTTCCTCTTCCAAGGATCACCTCAGAGGCAAGTAGCTTTTACAGACCCTCAGCCTGTTCCGTCGGCTGTAATTATTGCCTTTGATGCTCAGATGGAAGTTCTCTTTGCTGCTGCAGGATAACTTCCACAAGAGGGGCGTCCTCTCACGGTTCCGCCCACCCCACCATGTCCAAAAGGCCCCAGAAAGCATAATTGCTCTTTGCTGCCATTACAGCTCTCCAACCACAAGATTCCTCCTGGAATGACCCCTCCTTCAGGGAGCCTTTTAAGAATGCCACTTTGGATGTTTGTATCATTTTGCATGCCTACTGGTGGTATGCAAGACAACCCAGCCCTGGCTTAGATCATCTCCGCTGAGAGGAATTTTTTTTTTTTTTTTTTTTTTTTTTAACCAAGCCATGAGTTCATACCATTTCACTAAGCCCCCTCTTTTATTATTCTAGCATAAGAATCTCTTGATTTATTTCCTCATTTCCTTTTAGGAGCTCCCAGCTTTTCCTCTCATACACATACTAGGTTCTAAATGCCAAGCTATACATTGTCAAACCATACTCCATGTTGAATTATAATAACGCCCACGGCTTTCAAAACATCAACATTCAAATGCCAACTTGTGGCTACTTGCTCTCATGATTTCTCATTTATGATACTCCACACACCACATATCTGTTAATATTTATTTGAGCCAGGGGGCTTGCATTTCTGAATTTACTTTGCCTGCTTTACTCAATTTATTAACAACAGCTTCCATAGCCAGCACATTCAGGAAACTAGTCACAGGATAATTTCACATGAAGTTCTATGTCTCCTTTTAATATGGTTGGATCTGATCCAAGCATCCTTTTAAGAACACTCCACAGTGAACAAGACGAGAACTATATAGCATAACAAGATTCTTTTCATATTTAAACTGGCCTTCAGAATAATTGTATTGTATTCACACAACACAGGACACGAGAACATCTCTACCCAGGGCTGATGGCCCTGAAAGATTTCACTGAGGGGTGTGTGGGGTAGAGGTGAGTGGAAGGGGGTTGAGTGTGGATGGTAGTGATGGGGAACGGCAGGGATGAGATGGAAATGGAAAGGTAGCAACTGGTCCTGGGTCCCCTCAAAGAAGATCCCTAGACTCTCCAGACTCTGTAGTCCTCTTGGGATCAAGAAGAGGGAGCTCTCTCTCGCTCTCTCTTTCACATACACACACACACACACATATATACAATATCTACCTGTCCACTGTCTGTACAATGCTGTCCCCTGCCTGGGAAGCTGTCCTCCTTTGTGCCTGCTCAACATGTGACATATCCTAATTCTGCATATAATGACCTGTGATGACAGCCAGACCCCTTCCCCTTTCCACACAATACCCAAACTATACCTCTTGCACCATTTATCACACTTGATTGTAGTGTGTGTCTGTCCGTCTGTCTTCCCTTTGGACTGTAATACCCTTCAGCGTGGAAAGTACTTCTTCCTCTTAATATTCTTAATATCTGGCATGTGGTCAATACTCAATGAATGTTGAATGAATGACCAAAATTGGTATCCAGCTTATTATAAAATCTTAATGAACTTTAAACTCTAAGTGAATTCCACTCTTTCAAGTCTCTTCTTTATAGATATCCAGGAATACATTTGATATGCACACTAATGACGACCATGAATATTTCATAAACACGTTTCCAGAACGTACTGGTCTCCAAATTAGTCATTAGTAAGGGCTTCGTGTTATTCCACCATGTTAACACATTCCACTTTGCTTGATAAATTCCTTCTTTCGCCTTTAGGACATTTACAATTTTTAGTTATAGGTAATGCTGCTATAGACATGTTTTGTTTTGTTTTTTCTTTTGGGCTAATACCACAGGGTTTATTGCCAAGGAGGGAATTGCCAGGTCAGGGAGTATAAACAGCGGCAGAGCTCTCATTCATGTTGCCTGATTGCTTATGTAAATTGGTCCCGTCTTCTAGAAAGCAATGCGGAAGTATGTATTACCACTGGCTGCCAATTGTGGATTTTATCAAATTTATTATTGTGGCTTTAACAGGCATGTAATGGGACCTGAAGGTTGCTTGGATTTAAATTTTATATCATAGCTGGCGGGACAGTGCATGCTTCCACGTGGTGATTTACTATTGCTATTTCCTGATGTGGGTTTTTTCATCTCCTTTGACCACTTATCTAGGGGAATCACACAACTGCCCATCTATTATCTGTTTGGGGCAGTAAGCAGGCCTGGGAAAGAGAATGGGGCAGGCATAATGGATGCCGCTACTTTCCTTTTGATATTTATTTTTATTACATTGAGGTGCAAAAATTTTCGTTCTGACATATTTGAACCCATCCTTCACAGCCCTGATGGCATCTGTTTCTTCAATAGCCGGGAATTTATCTCCTCATTGGCAGCAGGGAGAGCAGTGCTGCTCCCTTGTCTCCAGGTTTGTCACAGATTAACGGTAGGATACGGCTGAACTTGACAGGCATGCTGCATGAATTTAAATTAACTCTCCCCTGGCCAGTTAGTCAACTGTCCTGGTGATGTTTATTAAACAATCATCTCTTTCCCTAGTGCAAGCCTTTGCTGGCCTAACACTGGTTTTTCCAGGAGTTCAAAGCCATCTCTGGAATCTCTATCCTAGTGACCTTTGCTGTTTTAACCCAGCACAGGATGGTTTAAGTGACTGACAATTCACATCCTGATCGCTCAGGAGAGATCAGTTATCACTGCCATTAAGACAAATCCTTTGACAGTTTTTTCACCTGGAAGAATAACCGTCCTATACTCTGAGCTGTCAAATTCTATTAGAGGACTTAGTGGGATTTACATTGGTATTGCATTAACTCTATATATTGACTTTGGGACATACCATATGTATTTAGGGATTACAATTAGACCAGAGCTGGAAAGCTCCCTAAAGACCTCGGTGCTTTACACAAAAGGAAGAACCAAGTTTTCTACAAATGGGTCTGGACTGGGGAATATTGCCAGAGGTTAGATAGCCCCAAGGCTGACCATTCTGAGTCATGTAATTACTCTCTAGAGCCCTCTCGCTGGCCCCTCAGGAAAGTGATCTGGATATCCAGAGAGAGAAGTCCACGAGGAAATCTTGACTATGCCCTACAACTCCTGCGATAAAGGCATTGGTGGGTGGGTGGGTTGGGGTACGGATGTCAAGAAGAGACTCATCACCCCGCTAATTAGTGAGGAGTCCACTAAATATTACTTCTACCACGTTGGTACCAATATTTTCAATTCCTCTGCTCCATTGTCCTTCTGTTACACTCTCCTGGCAAAGCCCCAAACTTGAATCAATGAGACTATATACCCTCTCTTTGGCACACCTGTATCACACAACTCTGCAAACTGGGGCTGCTGGAAATTCGCAGTTTCTAAGCCCAGTGCCACTAGAGATCCTACCAGGCTTCCACTGTCTGCCTCCCGCTCCATCCTGCCTCCTGGGAGCAACCTCCTTCCTCCTACAGGAGTCTATTGCTACCTCGGAGCGCACCCCCTTACATCTTATCAGGGACCTCAGTCTCCTGGTTATACCCTCTGGCCTGTTTCCTCAAACTCATCCCTACCGGCTCCTTCCCATGGACACTTACTGCCTCCATTCTTTTGAAAAGCTCTCTTAACCCTATAACCACCTCTAGTCACTGCCCTCTTTTACCACTTCTTCACTGATACGTTCAAAATATTGTCTACACTTGTCTTATTCCCTCACGTCCAACTAACTTCTCAACTGACTATCTTAAGATTCTATTGCTACCACTCCACATAGAAACTTTTTTTAAAACCATGTTACTAATGGCTTCTTTACTTCTAAAGTCCAATAGTCATTTTGAGTTCTTACATAGACTTCTAAGCAGTATGTGACAATGTGCCTCTCTCTTCTTGAAATACCTTTTCCTCTGATTTGGTAACAGTTTACTCTGTTGGCTTCCCTCCACCTCTCTGGCCAGTCCTTCTCAGGCTCAATTTTCAGCTTCTCTTCATCTGCCCTGTCCTTCAATGCCAGTTTCCTTCAGGGGCCTATTTATGCCCTTGTTTCTCCTTGGCACTCTGTCCCCTGGAATTAACCTCTATTCTTGTGGTTTCCATTGCCATCTGTCCATGTGCTAATGACTTTTCCAGTTATATCTTCAGGCCCAAGACAGTGTCTACTGAGTTTCTGGAACCAAATGTCTGGGTATGAAGCCTGTCTCTGTCACTCAGTGGCTATGGGAACTTGGGCAAGTTACTTGGCATTTCTGTGTCTCCTTTTCTTTCCTGGCAAGGTTGTTGTGAGGGCTAAGTTGGGTTATAATAATAAGTATTATTATTATTCTTATTCATCCAACTCCCTGTTGGACATCATCTCCCCTTCAGGTGGTGACCTAAAGACATATGGAATATGACCTGCCCAAATCTAAACTCACCATCTTCTCCACTTATCTTCCAGAATCTTCATCTCCCATGTGCTCTTTTTCCTTTGGTGAATGCCACTGAAGTCCCAAATCAGCCTGCACTGGCCTTCTATCTTCAACCCTATGACCAAGCAGTCACCAAGTCCAGTGTCTCTACCTCCCCTATTACTCACCACCACCACCGTAGCTCAGGCCAACATCACCTCTCACTTAGATTTACTGCACGAGCTCTTCCCTGGACCCCCCTTGCTCTCAGAGTAGAGTCCAAACCTCTTAGCATGGCTCACAAGATCCTATCTGATCCCCTGTTGCTCATTTCCTCTTCTACTCCCCCTTACCCTCTAATACTCAAAATGACCGAAGTCAGTGGCATGGGAGCTGGGAAGACAAGGAAAGATACTTCCTGCAAGTGTTGACTCTGAGCTGAGTTTTAAAAAACAAGGAAGATTTGCCAGGGGAAGAAGGAGAGGAAAGATGTTCATTCATTCATTAATACCCTTCTATGAGCCGAATATCAGCTAAGTAGATCCAGCCCTAAGTCAGCTTTCACTGACAATTTTCACACCTCCTATTGTCTCTGCTTCATTGAAAGACTATGAAGCACATCTGGGTACTCAGTGCTACAACCCCTTCCTGAAACCCTTGCAACATCTTCACTCACCTAAACCCAGCTGATCCTACAGGGCCACCTCCCGTAACAGATGCTGCTAACGTCCAGTGCATGCCTGTCTTCACTCATGATTTTCTCAGATGAAGGGTGGATTTGGAGGAGTGAATCATTTGTCCAAGCTCAGCACAACCAGGAGTCAGCTGCAAGAACCTGCTCTTTTCACAGTAACCTGCCGCCTCCTACAGATTTTAAACACACATGCATTAAAGAGTGATATTAAGAATGGTGTTTTGATGGTGGCGAACTTGCCCAGTCAACCCTTCCTGGATTATTTGTCATGAAACATATCACTCATTGGGATACAAGACACTTAATAAAAAAGAAAAAAGAAACACTTTGCCTTATACATTCTAAGAAATTAGAAATAAACTTCGCAAACAAGAAGAGATCATTCAGTCACAAAGAAGTAAAAACACTCCTAAATAAACCCACGGAAAGGGAAGAAATCCAGAATGGAGTATTTAAAGAACAAAGATATAAACACAACATATCATATAAATTTATGGGCTGCTGCCATGCTGGTACTTAGAAGAAAATGCATTGCTCGTGATGGCTTCTATTAGTGAGGAAGGAAAAAAACGGGATTAAGTCTCTACCTAAATAACCTAGAAGGGGCACAAATTATCAAGTGAAAAGGAAGTGGAAAGAGTAATAAACCCAAAAGTAGATATGAATAAAACAAAGACATAAAATTGAATATGAATACAAACTAAGCCAGGGACTCCCAAATCTGGCAGTGCATCAGAATTACCTGGGATGCTTGTTTGAGCCAGAGGTTCCCAGGCTCGAGCCCAGACCTACTGAATCAGACTCACGGGGGTGGGGACTTAGAATCTGTATTTATAACCTATTCCTCTTGTTTTTGTTATGCGGACAACACAGTCAGTTTCTTATCTGGTAGGGTTGGAAGCCATGGCCTGTGAGACTCAAGGGGTCCTTGGTCAATATCACTTGTTCACCTGGGTTCTCTCCTCCCTCCAGTGGTGAGAGCAGCTATGTCACAATGGGACTCCAGCTTCTAGACAGAGTTGATTTGTCCAAGGGTGTGTACTTGACCCCGATTGGGCCAGTATGCCCCTTTCCTGGAACTTTTAGGTTTGGAACTGAGTTTCTTGTCCTAGCCTCCCTCTCATGGTCTGTGTTGATAACCATGAAGCATTGAGCCCCTTGAAGTGATAGCTCCCTCCCTGTGAAGGGGAAAAGAGGAGGCAACTGATCTTCAGAGCGAGAAGATTGCAGGCAACATACAGAGAGAAGCACAGGAGTCAAAAGGGGAAAGCCCAGCACAGTTCAACCGCCCCCCCCCTTCCTTTAGCTCCTGAGGCTCTTGGCTTCCAAGAGATGCTCCCTGTACTTAGCTGCTTTCCCTTCACATGTAGGCTGCCTTGAGCAGGCCACCAGTGGAGGCCTACCTAGCCCACAGTTTTGCTTGGGTCCTCTCTCTCCGGGCATGGGCTCCCAATGCCACCACCCTCTCCCTCTTCCTTGCAGAAGAGTAAGAACACAGTTACCATAGTGTGAGGGACTGAATCATCTCCCCACAAAAGCCATGTTCAAGTCTTCATTTCCAGTCCATCGATGGGACATTTTTGTAAATAGGACCTTTAAAAGATATTGTTAGTTAAGGTGTGGACTCATTTGTGAAGAGGAGCTTTGACGAGTTTAAGCCATTTGACTCCACGTGGCTTGAGTCCTTACAAGCAAGGGAAATTCAGATGCAGCCAGTCAGTAGAAGCCAGAGGTCAGAAGAAGCCAGAGAATGAAGCAAGCCAAGGAGCACCAAGGATGGCGTCCAGATGGCACCAGAATGCTACAGACTCTGGCTAGAAAACATAGACTTCCCCTCCAAAAGGTCAACCAGAGTGTGGTATTTGTCATAGCAGCCCTGGCAAACCAAGCCATATCATCTTACCACCCATGCTTCTCTGGTCCAGTCAGACTCTACCTTCTTCTATGTGATACACCTTCCTGAATCTTGTGGTCAAATCTGATGGAGACAGGACAAGATGCAGCAGCATGACCAAGGCCCATCCTTTGGAAAATTATGGAATAAATCATAAGCCATAGAATCTATGCTCATAACATTTTAAAATTTGATAAAATCTAATAGTAGGTCCTGTGGAAGCAATCATCACCAAATTTTCAAGAAATGTAAATTGAACATCTCATTCAGACTAATCACAGTTAGGCCTGGGCATTCTGATTAATAGAACATAGTCACTGTCCCATGGGGTTGGCCTGGTGGAGAAGATGTGCACATGAACAAACAGAAGCAGTGGCCTGCCAAGTACAATGAGCAGGGCACCAAGGAGTACAGGGGGGGCGTGCACCTCTAATCGGGCACACCGGTGAAGGCTGCCTTGGAAGAGGTTCCATTTGCACTGAATCTTGATGAATGAGTTCATAGGCAGGTCAGGCACTGGGAAGGACATGTGCAAAGGCACAGAGGTGGGAAAAGCATGACCTGTTTTAGAAACACAATAATCAGGGGGTTGGAGCATGGGGGCAGTGAGAGGAGGCAGCAAAGGTGAGGCTGGGGGGGAAGCGGAGGCCACACCGCAGGGGGCCCTTGTGCTCTGGCCAGGGGTTCATTCTTGATCTTGGTGGTGAGAGAAAGTCTTTAAAGGGTTTTAAGATGGGAGCAATCTGGGCAGATGTGCAGTCATTAGTCTGTTCACCAATTATTTCTGGCTCTTTTTACTGGGCCCAAGGAGAGGCTGCACTTCTGGCCTCCTTGTGCATGCACAGGGTCATGTGAATGGTTCTGGCCAGTGAGATGTGGGTAGCAGTGATGTGTGTGATTCCTGGGCCAAGCATTTAGTTGCTGGTGTAGGAGCCCGAAGAGTTCTCTTTCCCCCTACTATCCTTACTGCTGGCGTTGCAGATGGTGTCTGCTGTCACCTGGGTCCTGGGGCCCAAGGTGAAAGCAAAACCCTCAGAAGACCCCTGCTCGTCTCATGGCATGAGCAAGCAATAATTGCTATTTGCCGCCTGTGTGCCCAGCCTGCTGTCCATTCTGGTGTTTCCCTGGAGGCCTGGGGGTCCTCAGAGGGGCAGCCCAGGGACTGGCCACCAGCTGTACTCACATCTCGTCACCTGTATAACCAGTTCCCTTGGCTGTCCCGTCCCCCCAACCACCCAATTACTCCCTGAAGAAGTGTGAAATTCTGAATATGACAGTGCAAAGTGAAAAACAAAGGCCCAGAGAAACGACACACATGAAAAGCACTGACTTTAAAACAAATACATGAACTTTGAAAATGCAAATCTCCTCCTGGCTAAGTAAATAGAACCAGAGCAAGAAATGGCACATGTGAACTTTTAAAAAAATGAGATTGAAGAAAAAAGAATCTGAGAAAACAAAATACAACAGCAAGACAACAAAATAGACCTTATAGAAGAAATATGGACTTGAGAGTCACAGATGCCTGCCTTCAAACCCTGCTTTTGATATTTGCAATGTAACCTTCCCACACTTATCCATCCATTCATTTTTCTTTTCATTCAATAAATATTGAATGTTTGCCATGGACCAAGCAGTGTGCTAGGTCCGGGGGCCCCATGCCTCTGAATCGTTCAAACACTGACTCTGCCTACATGGAGCTTACAGTCCCGTGGGGTGAACAGACAGGAGTTGGGTTTCCCCATCTGTAAAGTGGGAAAAGCCAGTCACCTGGCTAAGTTGTTATGACATCAGAGTCAATGTATAAGGCACCTTGCAGTGTGCAAGCAGCCAAAAGGTGCTAAACAGATGGTGACAAAGATTATTAAAATGCCAGAGACAAGTAATAGACCACAGGATATGGTAGAAACAAAGTCTTTCATTCTATAATAATTGGAGAGACATGCATTATTTAGACGATAAGGAGGCAATTTGTAACATTTATAGTTACAATGGAAACTAAAAGGACATTTTTGTCCCATACTCAAGTGCAAACGCTTCCTCCAGAGCCCATGCACGGGAGACTCAAAGTTCTGCTGTAGATGATTTGGTTCCTATTACATGGGGCAGACAGAGAAGGGGTAGAAAGGAGAAGAGTTGAGCTCGTCAGGCAGCTCCTTGGGAACTGCCGCTCGGGTCTTCTAGCCTGGCACATCTGGCTATGCTCCCCCCACCCCCAGAGATAGTAAGACACATTTTGCGGGGTTCTGTTGTCATCGTACACAGAATTTAGAAGAAATACTCCAGAGAGCTAGATCTGCCCTGTGTATACTTGTGTTTTGTTTTTAGGAGAGGAAGCAACATGGAAAGAACATGGGGGTTTTGGAATCATAAGCATTTGGAGTCAAATCTGTCTTTGAGACCTTGGAACGTTACTTACTCTCTCTAAACCCCAGTCCTTAACTGTAAAATGGGACTGATAATGAGGGCTATTGTGAGTATTAAAAAATGCACACACACACACTACGCACGCATGCACACACATATATAAATATGTATGCAGATATACATATATACACACATATGCATGCAAATATATGTGCATATATGCACACATACAAACATATACAAATGCATATAAGCACACGTGTACATACACACACACATATACATGATCTAACATGGTATCTAATACCTGGTCAGGCTGTGGAATATATAAATATCCTTTCTGCTAAGGGGAGGCTTTTCTTAGGCTTAACCTGTGGCAGCCCTCTAAGGCTCCAGGTGATCTGAAAAGAATGAATGTGGGGTCTCCAGGTAAAAAAAAAATTAAATCCTTTCATAGCTGCTAAGGCAATATTATTAGAGTTCAGGCACCAAGTTGTCTTCCCAAATGCCATCTAACCCAGTACCAAAAGAGTAACATCCTGACCACTGATGAAGACCACTTTCTGCAGGTCACAAAAAGGTGACCTATTAGTCAGTCACCCTGAACAACTCCCATCCCCAAACCTGCCATGACGGTGCCTGTCCTGTTCTCTTACTGAGGAGGCCAAGGGCCAGAGGCACAATGTTAGGATTCTTGGCCACTTTCTCCCCTTGTTTTTTCAAAACTTCTAGGCTTTATTTTCTGTCTTGAAATTAATTTAACTCTGCTCACTTAAAACCAAATTTTCCATTTCTGCCACTTTTTCTCTATTAAGAAGATGGCTAGGGAGTTGCTTCACCCTCAGGAGGCTTCTGGGGCATCTTCAAACCAAAGCCAAGCACTCCAAGCAGGCTTCCCAAATCCAGCCAAGCCTTGGGATTCCAAGGACGCAAATCCCAGTGCTAATTCTGTGGCCTCCTTACTGCATGGGGGTGTAGAGGGTGGTGAGTGACGGGGCTGTGGGAGCTGTGTCCCACCAGCACTGCCAGTGCTCCTGACCAATGAATGGCACTGGGAAACATTGCTTTGAAGTGAGGCAGCTCTTCTGGGGGTCTCTGAGACCAGATGGGCCCCCAAGGTGGGCTGCTGACCTGATTTTTATAGGACTCATCAATGGCTACCTTTATTTTCTCCATTGACTAGAATCCTCTTCTCAGGGTTGGACCAAACCTCATCCTATGTAGCTCCCTTGCCCTGTCTCTGTCAAGGGAGAAGGAAAAAGGAAAAGAACTAAGCTTTACTGAGCAGCCAATATGGGCCAGGTCCAGGGCTAAGGGCTCCCACTCAGGTCATCACATTTAATCCTCACGCTTACAACAATGTCTAGTGATGTCATGGCATGATGAAACTGAGGGTGAGAGAATCTAAGTATCTTGCTTTCATGGGCACACATGAGTCTGAATTTAGGATTTCATGACTCCAAAAAGCAGGCTCTCTCCACTAGGTGCCATGAGTGATAGACCAGACCTGCATTTTAGACTGGGCTCTCTGACCACTCTGGAAAGAAGACGATTGGATTATCCCATCATTAATTATTCTCTGAGGTAGGTGTTATTATTTCCCCCACTTTACAGTTGGGAAAACTGAGGTTTCCAGAGGCTGAGTGATTTGGCAAAGGGCACTCGGCTGGCATACAGCAGGTCTAGGCAGTCTGGCTCCCCAGCCTAAGATCTGCATCACTCTGTTGCTTCTTATCCAAGATGGTGGCTGCTGGGGTGGAGAAGGGGTGGAGGGTTTTAAAGATATGTAAGAGAGAGGACTGCCAGGGCTTGGTGCTGGTGAATGAGGCCAGTGAGGAAAAGGAAGGATCCAAGGGTGAAAGCTAGGTTCAGGTCGGATAACCAGTGGATCAAGCTTCCTTCACTGATGAGAGGGAATGCAGGTTGAAGAAATGGTTTGGGAAGGGAGAGAAAACACTGAATTTAGTTTGGAGCATATTAATTTTGATATACTTGTAGGACTACCAAGCCAAATTTCTGTGATTCATAAGATAATCATTATTCATTCATCCATTTAACACATATTAGTCAATGCTTAATTTGACAACAGTTTTTGCCAGGCTCTGCTCGTGCATTGACCAGACAGCCCATACAAGTTCTAGGCTAGAATCTGTTCCTGAGGAAGAGACCCCCTTTAACCACGCTTCTTTCTGAAATCCTCCCTGGTATAATCTTGTTCCTTTCTTGAAAATTTCCGCTCACATCCATCCTAGATTCTCCATCACAGATGATAGGGTCTGTGGCCAGAACACTTCCATGGCTCACAGCCACAGATGTGGGACTGCTGTGCTTGGCGCCGTACCTCCTTGCTCACTGAGCCTCTCTGTGTAAACTCTTGCCTCTGCCCATCGTTTACTAAGCGTCTCCTGCCAAGCCCGGTGCCAGGCCCCGGGAGGCAGAGGTGAGCAAGGCGAGGGGCTGCACTTCAGAGGCACTCTCTCAGGTGGGTGGGGAGCCACACCTTGGAGGGAGGGAGGAGCTGGGCTGCTTTCCATGCCTGTCAGAGTGTGGTGAGGTGGAAGCCACACCCTGACTCTGACCAGGGCAAATCACTTTATGTTGCTGAGCCTCAAGTCCTCTTCTGCAATGGGGATGCCGACATCTACTTCATAGGGAAAAATATGGGGATTCCACGGGAAACGGGGTTGTAAGTGCTCAGTGCTTTAATCACTTAACAGTTCTTAATTAGCAACAGCTTCCCATTCCAGTGAGGCTATGAATCTCCTTGTCCTTCTATAAGTTTCTATAGAAACATTGTGTTTGTGCATATAGAAGACCTTTTGTATTTTTATATAGGTATGATGTATCTATATAAGATTACAGACGTTTTAAATTAATTTTCTGCCAAACTGAATTAAATATGCATTGGTGTGATATTTATATAAAAATACAACATAGTTCTGTCCTCAATATTTTATGTTTCTATTGAAAGGACTATAACTTTAAGGAAAGTTTCTAAAAATTGCCCGTATTTCCTGGACATTAACATACCTCATTGTACCTCCCCACCTTTCTCGCTACCTCCTGGTAGACAGCTATGTTTGTCTATAGTTGCATCACGTGTATTGTGCTGCGTGCACTTAACCATTCCACAAAAGCCTCTCCGTGTTTTTTCAATTGCCTCCCCAGTGTTTACTATTCAGTCTGAGCCTTTCCGTGTGATCCTTTAGGGATTAAAATCTTTTGGGAAAGCTCCTTTCTCTACTAATGCCTCTGTCCTTTCTGAGCACTTAGGAGAGGGTCTTTCCCTGCTCTCTCGTTTTCAGCCCTCTGCTAACGAGTTAGGGTTTTATTTCACAACTCAGTGTGTCTCTTCCCTTCTAGATGTGTGCATTTCCTACTTAGGGAATCTCAGAAGCAAAAACAACAATCCCAACTGGTTGCTGTCTAAACAAGAGGAGATTTGTTACATTTTACCAAGAGGACAATGTTAAAAGGAGCCTACTATGCATCAGCAGAAGCTCATTAAAATAACAACCAACCTTTTTGAGTATTATATAAGTATCTTGAACAATTCTAAATTCATTCTAAATTCATATTCTATACGGCCCGATGACCAATGTACACAATTATTATCCCTGCTTTGCAGAAGAAGAAGTTGAGGTCAGAGAGGTTAACTTCCAAGTCAACCTGGAAGTGATTTGAACCTGGTAAGTATGACTCCAGAGCCAAGGTCTAGGTTAACAGCCCAGTGGTGCTATTTGTAAACTTGGTGTCCTTCCACAAGCCATCTGGCCACTCTGAGCCTCAGTTTCTCACTTGTGGAGTAGCAGCAGCAAGTCCTGTCTTGAAGGATAGCAGTGAGGCTTAAACAAGCTAGTTTACTTAGCACCTCACATGGTATCATATGGGGTATTTGCTCAGTAATAACACCAGTCTCGTCTCCTCCCCCTTGAACCAGCCTTGGCCCCGGGATCCAGAAAGAACCTACCTCTGTTCCTGCTGAAATGTTGGCTTCAGTTGCCTTGTTATTTTGGCTGTGAGCCCATCTTGCTTGGGCGTACTAGCTCTCCTCAGGCAGTGTTCCAGGTGAGAGGCCAGACCCCATCTGCCTCAGCCCAGTGAGCTCAGTGAGTGGGGTTGAGGGCTGAGCCTTAGGCTGAGGGGCCTCAGGCACCAGAAAACACCAACAAAGCAACTGCTCTGGTCAGGTCCTCACCCTGTGCCTCCTGGGGAGAGGCAGCTCTTCCCTGCCCTGGAGGTTTGGGTGGGGTGGGAGAGGAAGTGACTGCTGAATAAGTTACTCCTGCTTTTCTCAGGCCCCATAAGCACAGGGCCTCTGTATTGCCCTGATTTCACTCCTGAGCTACCTGGACCAATGGTTTGAGCCCCCGCAGGTGTGATTAGGTAGAAGAAAGAAGAGAATTCCTAATATGTTCCCCTCTCTTTTGCACTGCTGCTTCCAGGCCACGCTGCCTCCTACCCAGGCCAAAACCACCGTCAACACCCACTTTATCCTCCAGCTCAGAATAATCCCCCACCCCCAGAAGTTTCTCATGGTTTTTGATGTTCCCTTTCTAATTCCTTTGGGTTCCTCTGGAGTTGGTTTCAGGAAGGGGGTTAGCACGTGTGCTTGTTCTGAATCTTGGTTGGAACTGGAACCTTAGAAGTGACTCTGTATCTTTGTTTTCCATCCCTTTTAGTTTTTGACACCTCGTATAATCCATTCCATGGGGCCTCAACACATCAAACACACACATGCACACACACACTCACACATGCACCGGACTGCTCCCCAGGAATTGCCAGGGTTGGGGAGATGTGGCAGAAGGAACCAGCCCTTGCCCTCACTCTGCCACAAGCTCCTTCTGAGGTCACCAGAGCTGCCGTGGTTTCTGACCTTTCTGAGGCTTTGACGCCAAGTTCTAGTAGATGCCATGGCGTGCCCAGGAGTCTTCAGATACATTTCCTCTTTTCTTAAGCTGCACATTTAACACATTTGACACATCCATAGTTGTGGAGCATCAACTATTGTTAAACACTGTGCTCGGGGCTTCTGTTGCTCAAAGTCAGGGAGGACAAGAAGACCGAGACTGAGACTGAGAGCCCTTAGCCAGTAAGGTGGAACTACGAATCCTACTCCTGTCTGAGTCTTTCCACTGCCTCGGGTGGTGATTGTCAAAACTTATCTGCATTTTGCTCAGAGTAGGGGGCAAATGTACATGGTGTTATCCCTAGAAGGAGGCACTTAAAATCTCCTAGGTAAGATGGAGGAATTGGGTGGTATTCTTAACTTTCAAGGCAGTACAGCATAGTGATGCTAAAAATGAACTTTGGAGTTGTGGTGGTTTGAAGCTGTTTGTATCCCAGAAAAAACCTGTTCTTAAATCTAATCCATTCCTGTAGGTGTGACCCATTGTAAGTAGGACCTTAACTGAGGCTGCTTCAGTTAAGGTGTGACCCACTCATTCAGGATGGGTCTTAGTCCTCTTTCTAGAGGCCTTTATAAGACAATGAAATGAGGACAAAGAGAGAGAGACAAGCCACCAAAGCAGGAAGCTGAAAGCAACAAAACCCAGAGGAGAAGGAAGAGACCAGCAGGTGCCACCATGTGCCTTGCCATTTGGCAGAGGAGCCAAGGATCATCAGCAGCTGGTCTTTGGGAAGAAAGCATTGCCTTGATGATGCCTTGATTTGGACATTTTCTTGGCCTCAAACTTTAAGCTAATAAATTCTCATTGTTACAAGTCAACCCATTTCATGGTATCTGCTTTAAGTAGTCTAGGAAACTAAAACAGTGGTAAAGAAACCTGGGCTCAACTCCTCACTTTATCACTTTCTGGGTAGGTGACTTTGATTAACTTGCTCTCAGAGCTTCATTGTCCTCTGTAAAATGCATTTATAATTAGAGCTACCACTTCTGTTTGTCATGAAGATTGAATGAGATAGTACTTGGAATAAAGTAAGTACTCAATGAGTACTGTAGTTAAGACAACAATGATGAGGAAGAGAACAATGATAACAAGGAGGATGGAGACTTATCTAAAGTGGTCCCTGTAGGCAGAGGCATGTGGCCTCCAGGTGGTTAATATTTAGCAATTCTATTTAACAAGTTAGGCTGGTTCCTGTCCTAGAGCAGGGGCTCTTAACAAGGGGCCTGTGAGCTTGAATTGAGATTCAAAAACACATTATTCTTGTGAGGACGTGTTGGTGTGGCTGTGACATATTTATTAAATAGTGCACAGTATAGTGTGGACTTAGTAAGGGGCCCATGGGACAAAAAAGGTTAAGAACCCCTGTGCTAGAGTTTGTGAGAGAAATAGAACACAGGGTGGTCTCTTCTCAAACTGAATTCCCTGTTCCCACTTATCTAAGCTTCCCACATTCCTGTTCGAGTCTCAGTCACAACAGGTTAAGCCCCACATTCCACAAGTAACTGCATAACTCACTTCCCCAAAATCCATGACAGTAAAAGAGGATGAACCCGGATACTGGAGATGTGCCCTCCTACTCTCCCTAAAAAGGCAATAAAGCTTTGCGTCACTCCGTGATTGGGTTAGCTTTCGTGCTTAAGATTGTAAGCCAATAGTCCCCAGCCAATGGGGAAGTGGGTGAGGTAAGGGACGGAGGGAAATGCGTCAGGGTGCCTATATAATCTTTGTTCCCGCACTAACTAACAGCGTGCACTTACCCTACTTCCATTAGCCTGGGTGTGTGCCCTTTCTCATGAGAAAGAAAGAGCTTACTGCTGCCTCTGGTTTAATTGAGTGAGTGGTCGCTGTCCCACTCATCTGTGTTTTATGGCTATGAAGAGAGTGATGCTCATTTGGGCTGTGGGGTAGGTGAGCAGCAGTCACGGTGCCTGGGCCTTATCCAGGGTCAGATGGACTTTGCTGTCATTTACGCTGCAGACCTTTAGGGAGCTCCAGTCCTGGCTGTGGCTGGGCCCTAGAGAGCGAGCAGGGGGACTTTGGGAGAAGGGGCCTGGGCTGGGCGCTGTGCCGCATTAGCAGGGCCTTCTAGGTACGGCAGATGGCCCAGTCAGGCCCTCAGAGTCTCACCAGAGCAAAAGCGTCTTTGCTAGAGGTCACTGGTCTTTCAACCAGTAGCAGAGACTCCCAGCCCACTAGGTTTATTTTGGAAGCCACAGTGGTAGCTTATCTGCTATTCATTGCTGTCAAAATCTTAGTTGGGTGACTCTTTCAAAATGGGCAAAAAGACTTTAGTTTCATATGAACTGGAGAAAGCTATCTTCCCATCTTCCTTGGCCCTACTTTGTATCGGAGATGGAAGTATGGGGTGGGGGGGGGAGTAGCCAGCACCCCACGCATGGAGCAAAGCTGAGACTTGGAGAGAAATCCCTTGCAGCTCTGGGCAAGGTAAAACATTTAATCTCTGTAAATGAGCTGTGAGTTAGAACCTCCTTTAGTCCAGATCACACAGCAATAGACCCTTCAAGGACAGCTAAAAAGTGAATTTTTTAATTCTCAAGTTTATTATATAATTTAAAAACTTTAATATCTTGTGTAATAAAAAAGCATATATTATTAAAATACTCTTTTTCTCTATAAAGTATCTTGAGGAGGCAGGGAGAGAAGAAAAGAGGAAGGGGCAAGGATGGAGACAAGCAAAAGCAGAGAGAAAGAGTGGGAGCAAGAGAGAGATTGGGAATGAAAGAACACGTGTGCTTTCAAATATCATTTAATGCCTAAATGTCACAGGCTTTAAACAATCAGCAGAATTCTCATGCATTCTTTCCCACAGGGGGCTACCCTTTAAACAATGACCTTTAAAGAAAACGCAACCAAACAGGCAGCCCTGATACTGATGACGTGTGTTCTTTATCATCCTGGACATTCCATTGCCAACAGTACGAACTGATCAGCCTAAATGGTCAGTGTTTCAGGCAGTAGATCTGGGGATCTAACAAATTCTTGTGGACCACATGTGGATTAACTGAGTTCCCAGTTCTTCCAAGATTGTTTAAATAACTGTTGTTTCCTGTGATTGTAAGATTCCATTTTGACCTTCTAGCTGCTGTGATTTAATTTATCTGAAGACTGAAGGGAAGGCAGTGTTGGAGCACAGAGTAATCTACAGGCAAACATATCAATTAAATTGCAGGTGCTACCACCCTCAAGAATCTCAAATTATGGATCAAAAGCCAGTGTTGCATAGTAAAAAGGGCACGGGACTTGAAGTCTGAAGGCATGAGTTCATGTCTTGGTGTCAATCAGTAAAGGGAGCTCCAGAGCCAGAGAGAGGTGTCTTTACAGATAATAGGCAAACTGGGGGGACGGATGTGGCTCAACTGGTTGGGCGTCCACCTCCCATATGGAGGGACCCGGGTTCGATACCCGGGACCTCCCGGTAAAAAAAAAAAAAAGATAATAGGCAAACAGAGACAGGTGTTTTTCAGGCATACTGGAAACAGCAATCCTCCTTAGAAATACAGGCGGTAGGCCCCAAGCTTTGAGTGATTGTACCCCGAGAGACTGATAATTTTTTGTAATTAATATTAAGCATATAAATACATGGTAGTGTCGCTTCCAGCCCAGCCTGATGTGGCATCAGAACAGCATCGGTCAAGTTTAGCAGGTCTTAGGTGACAGAAAAGTAGGGTCTGCATGAACTTAATACATAGAAATGTTTCTCTTAGGACTTACTTTACAAAGTTTGATTGCAAATATTCTCTTCTCAGTCCTTTGCCTATCTTTAAAGGCTCAAATAACAATATCCTTTCAGGTATTGTTAAGAGAAAGGCCAGTTCTGTAAAGGGTTGTCCAAACTAGCCGTCTCCAACTTATTTCCTCCATTCTACTTAAATCCAACAATTTTCATCAAGGTCCCCAGTGACTTCCACAATGCCAAATCCAATGGTCAGTTCTCAGTTCTCATTTTCCTTGAACTATCAAAATCGTTTTACTCAGGTGATCACTCCTTTCTTCCTGAAACAATTTCTTCCCTTGGTTTCTGGGACATCATATTCTCCTGCTTTTCCTATTACCCTCTCCCCCAGGTGCACCTTCTTTGTGTCCTTTGCTGGTGTATTTAAGCCAACCTGGGTTCACAGACATGAAGTGCATTCTGGGTCCTTACACTTCCTCCTGAGTATCTGTCTCTGGATTGTATGGGGCCAGGTGGAGCAACCACTGGCCAGGAGCAGAAGGTATCGAGAATAAGCCAATGACCAGCCTGGTCGTGTCTGCTGGCAGACTCTGAGGCAACGGCCTGCACCAGGTAACCAGAGTCTCAGAGCAAGGCCAAAGGAGTGAGTCCTGGTACAAAGAAGCCCCTGGAATTGGAGTAGGAGGACAAAGGAAGGAATTTTGGAGGGGGAGAATGAATCATTGTTTCTCAGTTACTACATGTCAGGCACAGAAACCGTAAGCAGGGTGGAAAGGGTCAGGTAGACCTGAGGTCTGACATCAATTCTGCTGCGTCAGAGCTGTGTGATTTCGGCATATCACTTAACCTCTCTGAGTCTGTTTCCTTCTAGTAGGGTTATTGTGATGTTTTAATGAAATCATATGAACCCACTTGTAAGATAGGAAGTATTCTTGTAACCATATCTCCTCCTCCCTACCATTCAGCAAGATAGATATTATCATCCCCATTTCAGAGATGAGCAAATGGGGGCTCAGGAACATAAGGCATCTCGCCTACAGCCTCAAAAGGTACTGGATCTTTCCCATGGCCCTAACCCATGCAGGTTCCACTTGGCTCCAGTGGAAATTTGAAGAAAGAAGGTTCTAGGAGCTGCTGTCCACACCCACCGAGTCTGCAGCAGCTGGAGGCGGAGGCCAGCTGTGCCCACAATGGGTTTCCCTTCCCAACCTTGTTGCTAATTTGGGTTTCTGTGGCTTGAACTGCCTCTGTCACACCTTCCTGTGAAGTCCCCCCACCCCCACCACCAGCCAAGGCTAAAGTCAAGGAGCTAACAATAAAGCCTTGAATTGCATTCTTTGCTGAGGTCTCCCATCTCTTTCCTTTTTAGTAGTTTATTCCTCCTGTTGTCATCCCTCCACCCTGAGCTTTGTAGCTTTGTGAGCATCACTTCCTCCCAAAGGAGAAGAAAGAGAGGGGACAAGTGACTTCCACCAGGTTACACAGTGAGAAGTTCTCTGTGGACAGAGAAGGTGACAGAAAAAAGGATAAAAACCCCAGCCTCATGACCATGCCACTCATCTTTGCTCCATGCATGTCAAAATCCTTACCCAAGGGAAGCGGCTGTGGCTCAATCAGTAGGGCTCCCGTTTACCATATGGGAGGCCCCGGGTTCGGTTCCCGGGGCCTCCTGGTGAAGGCAAGCCCGCCCGCACGGCGTGGTTAGCTGACCCAGCGAGCACAAGCAGCAAGGGGGCGATAAATGAATAAATAAATAAAATCTTTAAAAAAAAAAAAAAAAAAAATCCTTACCCATGGCTGGGAAATGTCCGCTTCGGTTTGCAGTAGTGGTTTGGATCATTCTGGGCATCTGTATTCCTCTCCGTGCCCCTTCCTTTCTCTTGGACACTGCCGTCCCTCACTTACAAGGAAATTCTATCTCTGACTCTTGGTCTCTGCTCCATTCTGGTCCAAAGCCCCAGTTAGCCAGGATCCATGCCGGGTGCTGTCATGAACCTGACCCCCCTGCCTCCCCTCCCCCCCACCATTCCACTGTGCAGTGGGTAGAACTGTTAGCCTCATTTTAGAAGGGAGGACACAGAGGTTCAGAGAGGTCTTGTGATTTGTCCAAGATCACACATGGTAAGGGGTAGAGCTGGTAGACACTCAGGTGTCTGGGACGCGAACCCAGCGCCCTCTCCACTACAACCAATGTGGGGTTGGGAAAGTTCTACTCTCCCGAGGAGCAGCTTTCCATGAGAAGCTCTCCTAGGTCAGAGTTCCCAAACATGGAGCAATGTAAACCACACCCACCAGCCAGGGCACCACAATCCACCCCCCATCAGCTGACCTAAATCCAGCATGGACTCTGTGCTGACCTCCAACCCTCCCAGCTGCCCTCTGCAACCTGTGTTTTACAGCTGAGAAAACCGAGACAAGGTGACTTGCCCAAGGTCATACATTAGCAGTTGGTGGAGTGGGGACTTGAACCCAGGACCATCTGTGTTAACAGCCCCAATGCCTAAGCCCAGGTTTGCATGCACCACCTCAAGGTTTGAACCCTGGCTCTGCCCCTGTCTAGCTAGTGGGGCTTCCCCCTCACAGGCCCCCAATCACAGTCAATGCTGGTGCTCACTCAGTCAACCCCACCCCCTTGCTTCTCTGTCTAGGCTCTAGCAAGGGTCCTCTGGCCTCAGGTCATAGGGGAGGGATCTTGAATTAAATCCAAGGGAACATGCTGCTGGAGTCAAAGCACGTACCTCCCTGGGTTCCAAGTCCCAGGCAGGCAACCTGTGCTTTTCAGCTTCCTGAAAAGTGGGGTGGGGTGGGGTGGGGACCCGCACCCTTGGCTCCTTCCCTGTTTTCCAACCTGACTTTTAACCTCCTCCTTCCCCTCTGGCCATGATAGCATTCTCTTTCCCCTCCCTTGAGCCACACTGCCCATGGTTTCCTCTGCCTGAACTATCTGCTTCCTGTGGTTAATATTTAGGCAGATCCTTTGAGTGGGCACATCCGCCTGAGTCACTGTCCACTCCCCACCTCCTGCTGATGGGCCCTGGGTTTGCCCAGCCTCCCTCCTGCCCCTGCCCCCTCCCCAGCAAGGTGATTTGCTCGATACCCTCCAGGCTCCACTATGCCTCTGGCCCCTCCTTCGCCAGCTGCTCAGAGCCTGGAGGTGGGCAGGGCTCAGGTTTGTGCTAAGCACTTTCCAGGCCTTATCTTCTTTGACTCTCTCAACTGCCAGATGTGGTGGGAATTGTTGTTTCCTCTTAGAACTCAGAGAAAGTAAGTCATTGTTTCCTCTTAGCGCTCAGAGAAGGTAAGTAAGTTGTCCTGAGTCACAGAAACAGCCAGTGGAGCCTCAACTCCTGTCTCTGACCCCAGTTCCCAGGGTCTTGCACACTCTCTCCTGTGAGGTCTTAGGTCCTGTGTAGAGGGAGGGCAGACTGCTGCCCTTCTGCTGGGAGGGTTTGAAGGCCTCCTCACTGGCTTCATTTCCGGGGGGAACTTTGGCCCTCAAACACCCACTTTGAGTCCAAAACATGCCCTGGGATTTCCCAGAGACCAGGGGCCACTGCCTGTGGGAGGGAGGAAGCATGAATCTTCAGGGATCTGAGGGCTTCTCAGAAGTGAGGCACTGAATTCCTGGAGGCGCTAGGGCTAGGACTGGTTTTCATGCTGGGACTGATTATCCCCCAGACAAACCTTCCCCCGGTCCCTCTGTGTCCCAGCACTCTGCCTTGAAGGAGCCCCTGGCCATGGGAGAGGCAGACGTGGAGTTCAGCATGGGCAGAGCTGGGTAACAAGGGCCATGATGGAAGGAGGCACAGAAGGAGCACTGGGAACTCTGAGGTAGGCTCTGAAAAGAACAAGGCCCCACTAGTCCCAAAAGACAGAGAGACTGGGTTCAAATCCAGGCTCTGCCACTTCTAGCTGGGGGGTCTCCAGCAAATTTTCTCTGACCCTCAGTTTTGTTGTCTGTGAAATGGGGATAACAGCATCTACCTCTTTGGAGGGTGTGACTATTCAATAAGATAGTGTCAGAAGTCACTTAGCAGTGTCAGATGTCACACCTCTGCTTCTATCCCCATCTTGTATCATCAAACCATCACAAGTATCTCTAGGGACATTCTTCACAAGCAGCAATGGGTGTTTTCAAAGCCAGTGGCCTGCTCTCCGTTGGGCTGGACAGTGTCTCTGGGCTCTACCGTTTGTCCAGAACACAAGGCCCCTTAGGTAAGAGACTGAGGTTGATGGGGGGCCAACACCTTTCCTCTACTTAAAAATAAAACAAAACAAAACCCCCCAAAGAAAAAAGGTCTATGAATGGGGAGCCAGGAACTTGAAATGCACAGGCATCACAACCCTCAAATCTGGGAGGCTTCCCAGAGCAGGGCAAAGGCCGCAGGCTCTTGTAGCAGACTCTCTTGATTTGCTTCTTGGCTCCATAGCTTACCAGCTGAATGAACCGAGGCGTGTGTCCTAATCCCTTTAAGCCTAATAGGGATCCTAATGATACCTTCCTCTTGGAGAAAACATGAGATAAAGTGTGTACGGAGCTAAGCACAGAACCTGGAACGTGGAAAGCTCTCAATAAATGCTCGTTGGTTCTGTTATTCGTGCTTGGAACTAGACCTACAGGATGGCAGGGAGGAAGGGATTGGGGAGTTGTCTAGATGTGTGGTTTCCAGAGAACGTGCATTTCTAGCAAGTTCCCATGTGACATCGAAGCTGCTGGCCCAGTACTGAGAGCCACTGCTCTACAGAGGCACAGGGAAAGTATGTGATCTGCTCAGTATCATTCACCTGAGAAATGGTTTCCTCATGACTCATAGTAACCCTGCAAATAAAGTCGTTTAAAGATTACTCCCACTCTTCAAACAGATGGAGAAATTGAGTCCCTTTGCAAGTCACTTAATCATCTTTGTTTCATCATATATATATGGTTACCTCCCTCACATTTCTCTTTCAAGGACCGAAGGAGATAATTGGTGCAAAGGGGACAATCCGGATACTGATAAAGTTGGCTCCGATGTGTATATCTACACACACACACACACACACACACACACACACATACTTCTCTATAGTGGAAGCCCATTGGCTGCCTTCTTTGAATATGAACCATCTCCAGGTGTCAGACCCCTCTTTGCTTTCTTACACTTTATTCTTTTTTTTAAATAAGTGAGAATGAACCGACTCAGATATAGCCTACATGGTTTCTGCTGTCACTGAGAATTCTCAGCAGTGACAGGAGTGTACTGCCAGTGACACTGCAGATGAACCAAACTTTGTGGTCTCAGGATGATCACTCTCCCCTAGTGCACTGCATGGGTGTGCTAGATACTCAGAGACATGCAGAAGTGCGAGAGGGAAGGCCAGCTGATGGACGAGGCCACTGGCAACTTCCCCTTTCTTGTGGGGACCCACTGTCGGGCTTGATTCAGCTCTCCTAATTGAGCACATGCCAACCCAAAGCTGTATGATGTGGTGCTAACAAGGTCTCTGGAGTCAAATAGGCCTGGGTTTGAATCTCAGAGCTGCTGCTTTGTAACTCTGGGCAAACCAGTCCATCAATATGCATCTCAGTTTCCTCATCTGTAAAATGAGAACAATAATACTGAGCATCATTGGCTAATTGTGAGGGTTCAATAGGCTAATCTAGTATATGTAAAAACCTTACCCTGGTGCCCAAAAAGTTTTCCTGGAACTTGTTGATGGCTCTAATATTTACATGAAAGAGTAAAAGGATAAAATAAGTGTCCCCAGGACACTTCTGGGGAAAAAAAAAACCACCAGAGAGTGGGACTTACTTTATCAGATTCCATGACTTGTTAATGAGTATTTAAGGCAATGTAATATCAGTGCAGCAATGTAGACAAGTTGTCCAATGAAATGAAATGAGAAAACCCAGACACAAAGCCACAGATACATGAAGCTATGATATGGGGTATAGTTTATCAGATCAGTGGAAAATGAAGGGACTGTTCAAAATTAGGCCTGGAAAGAAATAGATAACCATATGGAAAAAAGACCCTTATATTACATGAAATACAAAAATCAAGTCCAGATGGTTAAACATGAAAAATAAGTTTTAAAAATCTTAATAGAAAATCTTTTTTAAAATCTTTTAAATAATTTTTTTTTTTTTTTTTTACCGGGAGGTACCGGGGATCGAACCCCTGTCTCTCCATATGGTAGATGGACGCCGAACCTTTTGAGCCACATCCGTTTCCCTAAATAAATTTTTAAAGAAATATTTTCTAAACCTTGGGGAAGAGAAAGATTTCTTAAACTGGCCACAAATGTATTGATTCTAAAAGTAAATACTGATAAATTTGTCTATATTAAAATTATGAATTTCCTTCCTTAATTTAAAAACAAGTTAGAAACTGGGAAATATGTTGCAAAATACACAAATGAGAAAGAAATAGTATCAAGAATATGTCAAGAACACCTTCATATCTGTGGGAGACGATATTCTTGGTCAATATTATTTGGACTCCATTTCCCACACTATTGTCTTTGGGCTTGGCCATGTAACTTGCTTAGGCTAATAGCATAGGAGCAGATATGACATGCACCATACCCTAGCAGAAGCTCTAAAACCATTGCAAGTTTTGACCACTTCTCTTTCTCCTGGGCTCTCTGCCAGGAGAAGGGCATGTCTTAAGTAAGAGCTGCTCCTTTGGCTCACGCTCAGGGATGGGAAAACCTGTGGCCATGACCTGAATGGAATGAAAGCCTGGGGCAGAGATGCAGTTGACCTGCAGACCTGAGAGTGAACAAGAAACTTTTGTTGTTATAAGACATAATATTTTGGGGTTGCTTGTTACTGTAGCAAAAGGTGACCAATAACAGAAATAAATCAGTACCTGGAAGTGAAGTATTAGGGGTACTGCCCTAACCAAAGAATAAAATAAGTGGCAGGCAATGATGAAATTATCATGGTGGGTTGGAAAAAATGGCAACCTATGCAATGTAGCAGTGAAACATCTGGTAAAACTGTTACATGTGGTAAAGTGGAAGGCAGAAAATATACCTACTGAACTTGTGGCTTTGGGAGAAGGGGCTTTGAGACTGAATTTTGTTACTGTGAGTTAGTTGTTATTAGCGACATTTCATAAGATACTACAAGAAAGAGATGAGCGCTGAAAAGAATTGGCTCACTTGCAAGCAGAATTGAAAGGAAACATGGAAAGTCCAAAAATTCTAGGGCTTGCAGGGCAGAAAGATGTGATCATCTCTCTTTTCCAACCTCTGCAGCCTGTAAAATATTCTCAAAATAGGATATAGCTTTAGGGCAAAGATTAAAAAAAAAAGCATGGCCATTAAGGTACAGCCTTGAGGCTAACACCAAACCTGGGGCAGGCCTGGTCCCCCCTTTGTTGAGACCTGGTGGATTAAGGTGGCCCCCAGGGAATTCTGTCGGTTGGACAAAATGGATCATGGGAAGGAGACAAAGAACATGGTTTCACAAAGCCTGTAGTGTCAAAGTACTTGGAATTAAGTCTACATAGAGAGGCCTATCTCAAAAAGAACTGTGGATTTGGCTACTGACCCTTTAAAACAAGTTTTGAGGGAGTTGCATTGCTCAAAGTGCTGCCAGTCTAGATGAAACAAGACTGACTTTTCAAGACATTGGAAAAAAAAAAAAAAAAAAAATCTCAGGCCTCAGCATTCTACAGGCAGGAAGCAGGCTGACAATAGTGATAAGAAAAACACAAATACCCAAAAGCAAAATGGCAAAAACACATGGACTGACATTTCACAGAAGAGGGAACATATATGAGCAATAACCATATGAAGAAATGTTTAACTTCATTAATGATCAAGAAAATGGAAATCCAGACCAAGAAGGGATCTCAATTCTAAATCATTTGATTAGCACAAGTTGAAAGCTTGGGAAATACCAAGTATTGGAGAGAATGCAGAAATCCATGATCTCACACATTGCTGGAGCAGATACACATTTCATACAGCTACTTTGGAAAATGATTTGGTACTTTCTCAAAACAGTGAAAATTCTCATGCCCCATGATCCAGCCATTCGAATCATTTATGTATATAGATATATCTAACAGAAGTCTTGCATGCACAAGAATGTTTCAGGCAGTACTGTTTATTGGAAACACCTGGGGGAAAACACCTCAAAGCACCAAAGGAGAGTGGGTAAATAAACTAGTGTACTTACACAATGGAATGTTACACTGCAGTGAAAACAATGAACTCCAAAGATGGGTAATAATATGGATGTATATGCACACAACACTGTTAAGCAAAACGTAAGTCCCTATGATTATAAATAGTATGATATTCTTTTTCTAAAATAAAAATATACACATTTTAGGAATACATATAGATGAAAGTTATAGAGAACGGAATGCAAGGGGACGGCACAGGACTCGTGCTGTTGGTTACCTCGGGCTGGGAAGTCAGAGAAGATGTTGTAGAGGGAGAATATGGTTATGTGTAGGTTACTGTCAAAGTCCTAGCTTTTGTCTTGAGTGATGGGTTCATATGGGTTTATGGCATTATTGAAAATAACTAAAATTTAAAACAGAAATTGCATTTGATTTTTTTTTTTTTTTTAAGTTCCGGGGGCCAGGGATTGAAGCGGAATCTTGTACGTGGGAAGCCAGTGCTCAACCACTGAGTCACATTGGCTCCCCTAAGTTGGTTTTTTTGTTTGTTTGGCTGTTATTGTTGTTGTTGTTGTTGTTGTTGTTGTTGTTTTGTCTTTAGGGGGAGCACCAGGGACGGAACCCGGGACCTCCCGCGTGGGAAGTAGGCGAGCAACTGCTTGAGCCACATCCACTCCCCTGATTGTTTTTTTTTTGACTCACAGAATATTAAAGCTGAAAGGATCCTTCCATGTCAGTTAGTTTTACTCCCTTATTTTCCAAATAAGAAAGCTGAGGCCCAGCCTGAAAGTGATCCAAGTCCCACGGCAAATGGCAAGCCCAGGCTGGAGGGCAGGCTGTGTCTGACCTTGTTCTTTTCAGGCCACGATTAAACATGCTCCCATTGTAATCCTCCAGCTTTTAAAAATAACTATTTCAAATTCAAAAACAAAATTACAGAAAAAGCCAGCTCATGGGAGGTGGATGTGGCTCAACTGGTTGGGCGTCCGTCTACCATATGGAGGGACCTGGGTTCGATCCCCGGGACCTCCTGGTAAATTAAAAAAAAAAAAAAGAAAAAAAAAAAAAAAAAAGAAAAAGCCAGCTCAACAAGTTATGGAGGCATTACTCCCAAAACGTTCTGCCCAGACACTTTATCTCATCTAACTCCAACTACTAACTCAGTGGTTCCTCCAGTGTTCAGAAAGATACACAGGTGGACACAGATTAGTTAAACGCCCTAGTCAGGGTCTCCTTACTAATGAAAATAAGGAAGAAAAAAAAAGGCTTCATCATACTCATCTCTCACAAAACCAAACGCTATTTCTTACTTTTTTTTTTTTTTTTTTTTTTTTTTAACCTTTAGCATTAATATAGTACCGACCTTGCTACAAAAAAAGTACAATGTTGAGAAGTGGATGTAGCTCAGTGGTTGAGAGCCTGCTTCCCACGTACAAGGTCCTTGTACCTCCTAAAAAAAAAAAAAAAAAAAAAAAAAAAATTACAATGTTGTCAACAATAGTCTATAAATTTACATTCGTTATATTTTCCCATGTATCGCCACATTCCTAACACCTTGTAGTGGAAGAACATTCCTGTATTTATATTATTAACAACACTC
>JAKSZT010054055.1:18768827-18875843 GCA_026826555.1 Tolypeutes matacus
TCATCTACTGTCAAAATTGTTTTTATCGTTTCTATACATTCCCTATATTATCCTCCAGCTGTCCTCCAACTAACATTAATTTCCCTATACTACTCACTTCAGTCACAATCACATCCATAAATCAACAGTGTTTGTTACGTTCATTCTAATGCAGAGGTTCTTAACCTTTTTTGTTCCACAGACCCCTTTGCCGGTTGGGTGAAACCACGGACCCCTTACTAAGTCCACATTATACTGTGTATTATTTAATATGTATCACACCTGCGCCAACACGTCCCCACAAGAATAATGTTCTATTTGAGTTTCAATTCAAGCGCACAGACCCTTTGTTAAAAAAAACCTGTTCTAATGTGTTACCATCAAGTCCAACCATTACCACATATTTACATTTGATTTTATTAAACATTCTACATACATCCAGCATTGTCTTCCCCTTCTTATCCCACACTCCATCTGCCACCAACCTACACTTTGTAGTCCAATGCCTTAAGTCTATTCGTTGTATTTAGTTCATATCAGTGGGACCATACAATATTCATCCTTTGTGTCTGGCTTATTTCACTCAACATAATATCCTCAAGGTTCCTCTGTGTTGTTATGTGCTTCCCCTATTGATTTCTTCTTACAGTTGAATAATATTCCATCATATGAATATACCACAGCCTGTTTATCCATTTATCAGTTGGCAGACACTTAGGCTGTTTCTATCTTTTAGAGATTATGAATAATGCCGCTATGAACATCTGTAACCCTCTGTCTTAATATTGGCACCTTCAAGCCAGGCTTCATCCTAACTCCTTCTTTTACCTCATCCCCACATCTGGTTCATCAGTCAGCCCTTCACAGCACACCAGGTCCATCCACCTTGCACTGCCCCCACGCCAGCCGAAGCCGCCATCATCTCTTTCCTGACTGCGTTCTGACTGGCCCTCCTATGTTCTCTCTTACTCTCCACACAGCTGAGAGAGGAATCTTAAAAAAATTTTAAAAATCAGTTCACATCTTTGACTGACTCTTTCAGCTGGCTTCCCAATGCTCTTAGAATAAAATTCGAATTCCTCATCGTGGCCTATCAGGCTTCACATGAGCTGACCCCTGCCTTCCTCTCTGACTTTATTTCCCACCATTGTCCCCCTCAGTTTTAAACTCCACTCTCACTGACTTTCTTTCTGGAACACTCTAGGCTGGTCCCCAGGTGTAGCAGATGCTGTCAGTGCCCAGCTCACTTCCTTGAATCAGGCTTTCCATTCAGTGCCAGGGACCAGCCTCAAGCAGTGGCTGACAGGAGCTAGTAAATAATAGTCCAGGCCCTGGCCCCTGGCTGGGATGACACAGCAGTGTGCCCTACTCTGTTTCCCAAAGTGTCCCCATGGGATTCAGCCTGTCCCCCACATGGAGCTGACTTGTTGACATCCTTTATTGACTGCTGCCTCTTGCCTGTCTTGCTCCCCCAATCCCTTCCTCATCTTTCCTGCACCTCTTTTGCTCCTTCCTTTCCCTTAAATTTTTGCTCAGGGTCTTGTTTTGGGAGGGGGGGAGCACAAACTAAGACACGGTGTTAAGCCTTTGCACACACTATTCTCTCTGCCTAGACAAGCCAACCCCTCCATCATCATATCTTCTTGTCATTCCGGTCTCAGCTCAAATGTCAACTCTTTAATCCCCCCTTGAGTTGTATCCCTTTGCTATGCTTTTTCGTTGACTCATCCGATCTGAAACTATCTCATTTACATATTAACTTGATGGAAAACTATTTGTCAGATCCCCTAGTGTGTCTAGCACACAGAAGCGTGTCCAGCACATAGTAGGCATTCTTTAAGTATTTGTTGACTTGATTAATGAGTATTTCTTGCTGAGGGAGGGATGTTTAATACTGCCTCAGGAGTGGGATTTATAATAGCTGCTTGTATACACGCATTTCTAATTGGCACAGCGCCTGCTGGCGTGTAAATGCATGTCGTTATTGTGTTTTTGAGAGGTTGATTCTCTTTAGTGGGTTTAATCTGCTTCCAAGTACTTTAAAGTGCTCAGAATTGCTCAGCTAATTACAAATCTTGATAAAGCCTCCATTAAAGCACATATTCTAAGTTTCTTCAACCAGATAATACTGCTTAAAGGAATTGTATATGGTTCAAAGTAAGATCTGCATTTATTTAATAATAGTCTTATACTCAACTTGCCTTTCCCTGAATGTACCTGAATTAGTAAAGTCAGGCTGCTCTTACCTGCTTACTTATTTACACAGGTAAGATGTTGGCAGAGGTTTGCCCAGGGTCATGCAGATGTGGAGGTCAGAAAGAAATGCTCCCTGTGTAGTCTTTTGGAGAAAATTCATCTTATTATGCAGGCTTGACCCATTTCATGCTATGACCTGCTTCATTCGACATGGGATTGGCGATCTACTGGACTCTTATAGGGCTGTGGTTGAGAACATGGGACTGCATATTAGTAAAGTGGTTGCAAGGCTGAGCGACTCCCCAACTTCCAAGTCTGCATTGGGAAAGAGAAGTCTTCAGATCAATTGGTAAAAGAGGGTACAGGACCAATTCAAGTTATCACTAATCACTAATTAGTTATTGAGCACTCAGCTGGGCCCAACTCTTTGTTCAAGGCATCTGGGTGGAGGTGTGCATGTGTGTTATTAACCTCTGTGAGTCTTAATTTCCTCATTATGAAAATAAATGTATAATGACTACTCAATATGTTGTTGTGAGGCTCAAAATAACAAAGGGGTGTAGGGACTGAGGAAACCACAAATCTCCGGGAATCTATCAGGGCCGTTGTTATGACTGGCAGCAGCTACTTCCTGCTTGGGGGCAGCCTTGCCTAACATGGGGACGTGACTTGTAACTCTCAGACCCTATGAAACAACCTGGACATTATGGAAGAAGGCCAAAAACCCATTCGTGTCAAAGTTGGATGGCATCATGGAGACAAGGCAGGACTGGAGATATCTGGAAGGCCGTGCAGATGAGGGGACTGGATGGGAGGCTGGGACTACACAAGGGAGTGTCTGAGCACACTAGTGAATGCACATATGTGTGATGGGGTGTCACTGTATGCATAGGAGAGTGTGTGTATAGACGTGAGTGTGAAGGCTTAGGATTTTATTTCGTTCAGTTTGTTAAAACAGTTGGTTAAATCCTCAGGTTCCATCTAGATGTGGGCCAGTTCATTAGTTCTCTTATGCATTGGGCATGACTGAGCACCATTATATCCATGCTTTGTGTTAAGCAAGGTGCTTGGAATCTACCCAAGAAAGCAGGCATGGGAATGGATCAATTACATTCTAAGACAGCAAGCAGAACCATAGAGTGAAGAGCAAAGAGCCTGGGTTCAAGGAAGAGGGAGGGTTGGAGGAAGTGGAAAAGGCCTCACAGAGAGGTGATTTTGAAGGAGGTCCTGTCAGAAGAGTGGGAGTTCACTAAGGGGTGAGATAGGGCCAAGGGTATCCCCTCAGAGAGAAGAGCATATAAAAAGACTGGGCCCTGTCTGGGGGAAGGGTGTGAGGTTCAGTAGGGGACCTGGGTGTGTGCAGAGGCAGAACAGAGCACTGGGTCAGAACATGGGGTCTGGAGCCAGACAGTCTGCATTTGAATCCCACCTCCCCAGTCACTAGCTGAGTAACCTTGGACAACTTCTCTGTGCCTCGGTGTCCTCATCTGTAAATCAGGGATAATAATAGTACCTACTTATAGGGCTGTGAATCAGGTTAACACATAGAAAGTGCTTTGAGTAGTACCTAGCACACAGAAAACATTCAAGAAACGTTAGCTACTAACTATTTCACGGAGGGCTCGGCGAACACCAAGACTTTGGGATGGGCAGAGGATGAGGGCTTTCCAACCAAGTCTTAGACGGAACAGCCATGGAGGTTGAAGGCAAGGCAGGAGGGCCCACTGCCTGGAAGCCTTGGGAAGAGAATCCAGAAGGGAGTGGTCAACAGGGTCAAGGCTGCTGAGAGGTCAGGCAAGGCCACCACCAAACGTGCCCTGGATTTAGCAGCAAGAGCTTACTAGTGAGTTTGGCCATTGCAGTTTTGGTGGCATGGTGGGGGCAGAAACCAGATTGCAGTAGGTTGAAGAGCAGGAAGTGAGGAACTGGACATGCTGGGGTGAACTCTTTCCAGTCGTTTGAGTGGGAAGGGAGGAGAGCAAGAAGCAGTGGTGGTACAGGCATGCTAATGTTATAACTATCTGCTTTGCCAAACACGCATTCTGGCCAGCCATTGTCTCCTTTAGACTCACAACCTCTGGTCGGCTAAGCAAGGACAAGATTATAACCCACACAGATGAGGAAACTAACATGGAGTTCAAGGACAATGAGTAGCAGATCTGGGATGTAAGCCAGTCTGTCCATGACTTCTCCCTTATCATGGTGCTGGTACTATTATGTGCAAAAGAGGACCGGGCAGGAGGCTGCCGTGTTCAGTGCCATCTACCTCCTTTATCACACCTGGAATTGAAGAGCCTCTCCTGTTAAAGGTGAATGGAGGGGGCAGTAGGTGAGGATGGTGGAAGAAAACCATAATAGTGGGATTTTGGAAAGTCAACTTACAAGCCAGGGCTGAGGGTATACAGGAGTGAGTAGTGGGAGATTCTGGGGAGTGAACCAAGATGTATGTCCATCAACATGAAGTAGGGACATGGCAGGAGGGCTGTTAGGGGCAAGGTTGGCTTCCTGGGTGTGCAACTTGTGTAGTCCCTGTTGTCTTGAAATTCGTGTTTTTTAGCAAGGGATCTCTCATTTTCACATTCATTTTGCACTGGATCCACGGATCATGCAACCCCCCTTGGTTGGCCGCAGACAGCAGTCTTTGGCTAGGTCTGGCAGGCAGCAGCCTGGACTTCAGGGGCTTCCCCTGTGAACTTAGCTCCTGGGGCTTAACACCTCTGAAAAAGCTGGGCCAGCCAGCCACACCTGAGAAACAGTACCTGGCAGACTTAGTATCAGCCTGTAAGGACAGCTTTGACGATATCAAGGTGCCTCAGGCCAGCCAAGTGGGAATGGGAGGAAGACTGGCACTGCTATGGATTGAATCACACACCTCAGAGGCATTTCAACTCCTAACCCCAGGCCGGCAGATGTGAACGCATTTGTAAAGAGATCTTTTTAAAATATATATATATATAAAAACTTTGTAGGTTTACAGAACAATCATTCAGGATTCCCACTCACCACCCCACCACCACCACCTTGCCTTGGTGTAGAATATTTGTTACAATGAGGATAGCACATTTTAATAATTGTACTATTAATTAAAGTCCATGGTTTAACTTCGGGATCACTGGGTAGTATAGGACATAGATTTTCTTTAAAAATTTATTCTGTTACCATATTTTCAATCTATTCCCCCTTTTAATCAGGTTCAGATATATATTTCAGTGCGATTAACTGCATTCACAGTATTGTGCTACCATCACCCCCATCCGTTACCAAAACACTTCCATCATTCCAAACAGGAACCCTGTGAAGAGAGTTTTGAAAATGCTGCTACTTAGAGTGAGGCCAAACTGAATTGGGGTGGGCCTCCACCTAGTATGACTGGCATCCTTATAAACAGAGGACATTTGGAAACAATAGGAAACAGCAGGAGACGGTGGGGAGAGAGATGGCCCTGTGGAGGGAGGCAGAGCTTGAGTTACGGATTGCTGGCGGCCACAGCCAGAAACTATTACAGAGTTCAGAGAAGGCGCCCTCCCGCCAACACCTTCGTTTAGACTTCTAGCCTCCCAAACTGTGAGACAATAGATTCCTGTTACTAAAGCCACTAGTTTTTGTTAGAACAGCCCTTGCAGAGACACATGAGTCTCTGTGCTGGAAACTCACAAGCATCTCATTCTAACACCAACCTTAAAACAGAGGCATTGTTAGCCCAGTTTTAGACTTGAGGACGGGGAGGTTCAAGAAGACAAGAATTGACCATGTGCCAGTATGTGGAAACTTGGGTTGAAGTGTGGGTATCTGGACTCTAAGTCCAGGGCTTTTTCCACCTCAGTAGAGGATGGAAGCAAACACCAGGAGACCTGGAGGTCGTGCTCTGTGTTGGTCAGGTGCATCCGGGCTCAGCTTCGGTGGCTAAGGGATGAGGCACTCTGTGGTCTGCTCAGCTCACTCCAGAGCCCATGGGGCCTCCCTCAGGTGTGGGCCAGCTCTAGGGTGAGCCCCAAAGCCAGCTGGGTGACAGTGGCAGACAGGGCATCCTTGTCCAGGCCCACGTGGGTTCCCAGGGCTGTGGGCACAGGACGTGCTTAGAAATGGGCCATGGGCTGTGGTGTGGTCCAGGCCATCCGCCTTTGGCCCCAGGGAGGGAAGGGCTCCTCTGGGGACTTTCCACCATCTGTGGGAGGTCATCTGAATGATGGGTGTCTTCGTTGGTTTTAGTGGTCATATCTGAGAGTAAAATTGCTGCCACTTCCTGCCCCTGCTCCCTGGATGTGTGGGGTGGAAATGCTGGGGCTTTTGTCCGTCACTCCCTGCAAAGGCAGGCACAAGCCCCAGCCTCCAGGTGGGCTGCCGGGCCCCTGCAGGGCTTTCCCATCATGCCCAGCTTCTCTCTCTGGCCACAGTCCAGCTCTCTGGACATTAGCACATGGCCTGATAGTCTCCAGAAGAAGAGCCCCACCTGGGAGTTCAGAGGCTGGGCTTTTTCAGGGCTCTGACACCAAGCCCCCGTGTGTGACAAGTCACTTTTCCTTTCTGGGCTCCAGGCTTCATCTGTAAAGTGAGCAGGTCAGCTTCAATTCCTCCTAAGGGCTCTTCCTGCTCTATGGGGAAGGGGGCTAGGAGAGAGAAGGAGGCAATGTACTCCTGGGGCCCAGGCTGTGTACTGCATGCCCTTGACCCACGCCAACTCCCTGAATACTTGCCGACACCAGGCAAGGTTGATATTTTTTATTTAGGGCCACATGGCTATCTGCCACAAAACTGGATTTAAACCCAGGTCATCCTGAGTCCAAGCCCATGCCTTGCCAGCCAGCCAAGTTTCTCTGAGACTGAGAGCCTTGGTGCTTCCTAAGTTTAAATGTGGCCCCTGGTGTTATGGGCAGTGGGGGGTCTAAATGCCTCAGGAGCCAGGCCCTGCCCGCGTGGGACATTGGCGGTCATGGTGAGATGTGTCCTGTGAGCGCAGAGTATATGAAACAGTTACTGCAGGGCCTGACCCACATAGATGCTCAATAACGCTGAGTTCCTCTCCACTTCACCCCTCAATTTGGACACCTCGGAGGCATCATTACATGAATCTAGTCCCTGCCACCTTCTTGCTCCACCCAGTGCCCTCTTGTCCTTGCCCACATGAGCACAGCATCCTCTCTGCTCCCTGCTTCTGCACCAGGTCCCAGCTGCCTCCTGCCTGTACCCCCCAGAAAGGCCCATCCTAGTACCCAAATACCTTGGAATTCAAAACCCATTTTTCTATTTTCCAGAGCCCCTTACACTCTGACTAGGTTCCCTTTTCACCTGTTTTCTCTCTAATATTCAACATTTTACTTCTTTTCAGGAGGTCAGGATGGAGTACAGGCAAGTGCCTTGGCTTGGCTTACCAACTCCAGCCTCGCAGCCCTCTGCAGGTACGCTGGGCCTTTCTTTCCCTGGGGTTGATGCATACACTGCCCCTTCTGCCTGGAACACTGTTCCCAAAGGAGGACAAAGCTAGACCAGCATATCTGTGCCTACGTGATACTGAGCAAATGGCTTCATCTCCATGGGCTTCTGTGTCCTTGCCTGCAAGGATCAGGCTATACTGTCCCTGGAAGGAAAGCAAGCAGGGGCAGGCTCCAGTCCACCTGGAGCCAGTGGGTGGCAGCAAGGAGGCTGGACCCTGCTGGACTGGATGACCTTAAAGCTCCAGCAGCCTGAAGGTATGTGAATCTACACAGGCTGAGCTCCATCTGGTTTCCACCCATCCCCAGTTCATTGGTACCTATTTCATCAAAGATGACCAATAAGAAAATCTATTCTGTGGGCTCTTACTGATGCTCAAACTTCTAACTAGAAAGGGTTTGTTTTCACATACATCAATCCATCTTAAACCATCCCGTCCCATCTCATCCAAATCCACGAATATTTTATTGAGTTATTACTTGGCTCTAGCCTTTGTGCTAGAGCCTAGAGAAGAAGAGAAACAAAACAGCACCTGCCCTTGTCAGCCAAATTGGGGAGGGGGAAATATCCACATGGAGAGGGCCGTTCCTGTGAGGTAGGAGCCTCCAGCCAGTGTCAGGTGCCAAGGGCACAGGGAGGGCAGGTGTGGCTGACACCTGCTGTTCCCTCTGCCTGTGCTGGGCTCCCTGTGCCCAGCCCTGATCCTCCTTGAGTGGGCTGGGCAGCTTCCACAGGAAGAGGGGAAGAGCACAGACTTTTCTGGGTAGCCACCTTGCCCGCCTCCATGTCCAAGTGAGTCTAAATGACTAGGTGACATTTGGCAGATTGACCACGCCTTCATCTCCTCTCTCTCCTGAGACCCCACTAAAATGATGGTAAAGGAATAAAAATGTATCCATCAGCAAGGATGAAGAGAAGAGGAGAGAGGCAACTGTGGGTGGGCTGTTTCAACTACTTCCACTACTTTCTGGGCAGCAGAAAGCAGATGGAGGGCTGAGTGGTGACTGATTGAGTGGTGCAGAAGTGGCGAGCTGGGGGCCTCTACGGAAGAGCAGGAGCTGACCGTGCTGCAGCCGGGAGGTCACACGACCAGAGTTCAGGTCTGTCTTGGCAACTCACTCTCAGTAGGACCTGGGACAAGTCTCCTTCCTCTTTCTGAGACTAATCCCCCACCCCCCAATATGTAATTTGTAGAGAATATATTGTATTTGCGATTCCTATCTTCTGGTGCCTGAAAGAATAGTCTGGAGGTTTTGTTTTTTTTCCTACATGTGTAGGCACAGATGCTTTGATACTGATTCTGAAATGGGGCCAAGACATTTTTCAAAACCTCTCCTTGGGATCTGATGCACAGAAAACCTTAGAACCACTGTTGCAGGCGATCTGGAAGGGCCCTCTCAGGTGACGCATCAGGATTCCTGCCCAGGTGTCAGTGAGGAGACTGAATGCGACTGGGGTGGGGGAGGTTGCAGAGCTATAAGGACTTTGTAAGGGAGATCAGGCACAGGGACACTTCACAGAAGGCTGAGAGTCTGTCTGCTGGGGGTATCAGGAGGGCTTTATAGAGACAATTGTACCTGAAATAGTAGGATGTTGACAGAGGCAGGTGGTGAGGGGGGCCCTGCAGGTGGAGGTCCCAGCTGGAAAAAAATTCCTGGGGCTAGGAAAGCAGGCGGCAGGCTCAAGGGATGGTGTATTAGTCAAAGGGTGCTGTTGCAAAGTACCAGAAACTGGTGGGCTTTTATAAAGGGGATTTATTTGGGGTAAAAGCTTTACAGTTACAAGGCCCTAAAGAGTCCAACTTAAGGTTGCCTTCTCACCATAGTCACTTGCCATGTGTTGAAGCTGCTTTCTGCCTGGCCTCTCCTCTGTAGGCTATCAGGCAAACCGCTCATCCCTCCCCAGGGCTTTAGATGTTTGAGCCTCCTCCTTTCTGGCAAAGTTCTCTCCTCTGGCATCTGTGGAGCTCTCTCTCTTCCCATGTGTCTTCTTGAGTAAGAGTCTGTTTATAACCTGAGTTACACCTTACTGACATGGTCAGTATGGTCAAATCAAAAGCCCTAAATTGATTTTATCAAGTAAAGTTAAATCCTTTGAATATAATATAATCAAAGGGCATCACACCCAGAGGAATAGATTCATTTACAAACATAATTTTTCTCTTTTTGGGATTCACAAAATAATCTCAAAGTGCCACAGATGGCAAATATTCGAATGTGTCCAGGGTTACAGGAATCCACAGGGACACAGCATGAAAAGCTGTGAATGCAAAGGTGAGCAGCTTTGGACCTCATTCAAGTGATAATAGGGAACCACTGCAGGTTTTTGAGCTAGAGAGTGGCATGACCAAACAAGGTCAGCCTAGCCAACTCTCTATGGTTATATATACACATGAGCCTCACTTATTAAGATCATTCAGCTCAGCTACATTTTTTTTTTTGAGCACCTACTATGTGCTAATTATTCCAAACCCTGCACACAATGTCTTCATGACTTACCACTCCGTAATCTCTCACCAGCCACCTCCTCACTCCTGCCACTCTCCTTCCACCATACACCCCAGCTTTACCAGTAGACTCTGAGCAAAGCCTGCTTGTTTATACCTCATTGTCTCTCCATAAGCCCCTTCCTCCACTTAGACTGCCCACAGCCGACTCTGCTTAAAGAGCATTTCCCTGGGAGGACTACTCTGACAAGCCTCGGTGGCACCCAGTTCTCATCATGGGGGGATTGGGACTGGAAACCGTCCTCTTACACTGATGGCTTTCACTTCTAAAGGGAGTGGTTGGAAGTCAGAGACTGCATCTCATTGTTAATGGTCTTCCCTGGGGCAAACCGAGGGAAACCGATAACCTAGAACAGAATAGGCTATTGAAGAGCACTAACTGATGGAGAGATTTGCAAGAACAAATCCCTGGGCCAGGCACTTGACATAGATGATCGTATTTAATTCTTATCATACACCCTGGAGACACATGTTACTATTTCCTTTTTGCAGTGGATACCCGTCTTGGGCAAGTTTATGCAATAGCTGATTGTTGAACTGGAATTCAAAGGCAGGCATGTCTCGGTCGAGGTTCAGAGCCTCTTCTGCTCTGCCGCACTCCATCCCTGGATGGAAAGACATGGGTGAGAGAAGCCACAGAGATACAAGCCACATCCCCTTGCTCACCTTTCTCCACTTCCCACTCAGCCCGGCAAGCTCCTACTCACTGCCTCGAGATCCTTATCTGCTCCTGCATGAGGGGAAGTTTCCCCGCACCTTGCATACCACTCAGGACAGGAAAGGAGTTTTCCATGTGGTCACTGGACGTGAGAAACCGCCCCTTCTCCCTGTGACTTCCCCACCTCTTCACCAAGGTCTGGAAAACCCCACCCAAGCTCTATTAAAAAGCACTGGGCATTGCAGGATGGGGCAGGGGAGAGCTCTCAGCTTCACCAGATTGGTCAAGGCTACTCCAGGGTGGTCCGAGCCAGACTGCCTGAGATGAAACTTGTCGCTGCGGCCCTGGTGTGCCTGCTGCTGGCTGGGATGTGGTCACAGGAGGTGGACAGCAAGAGCAGTGAGTGTGGCTGGAGTCGCTTTGCTTCTCCCTGGGTGGGGAGGGGTCGCCCTGCACTCATTGATTCCATCTTCCCTCCTCCGGCAAAAATTCTACTTAGAGAGGAGGAATCGAGTATTAGGATGGGTAGGGCCAGGGGGCCAGGAGCAGAACACTGAGTCTGGGGCAAACAGCTGAGCTTCAGAAAAGGAGGCTGGGAGCTAATGCAGACCCTGCGGGCCGATGGAGGGGAACTCCGCGTGGGAGGCCTGAGGGCTAGGGGCTTGCCTCCTCGGATAGCATGCAGGCTCTGAAGGCTGGACCTGGGGCTCTCCCACGAGAGTCACCTTGAGCCAGGGACTTCACCTCTCAAAATCGATTTCATCATCAGTACCATGGGGTTGACAATGCCTCCCTCCAAGGCTCTCGGGAGGATACGGGTTTGAAAATAAGTAAGAAAGGGCCTTGTGCGCAGTAAACTCGGAGGCAGAGCCAGGGTGGGAATGCAGACCTTTTGGGGAGAGGGAGTGGGGATTGGGGGCCAGGAAAGAGCCGAGGACCAGGGAAGAGGAGGAGGGGGCTCTGGAGGGAGTGGGGGGGGCTACTTAGTTCCTGGGGCCCTTGTCTTGTTACTGCATCAGGTGAACTCTTTGGATGGTTCCTAGTCCCAGTCCCAGATCCGTGGACTGTGGGCTGCAGCACTGCATGTCCCCAGGGTTCGGGCTCCACAGCCCTGGCACCGAATGTTGGGGCAGAACCACACACTCATGGTGGGATGGCAGAACAAGAAACGCCTTTAGAAATCATAGCAAAAAAGTCTGACTTTACGGATAAGAAACCTGGAGCCCAGCAGGAGGGCTTGTCTTGATTAAGGACACCTAGCCAGCCTGTGGGTCGCTGGGATTGGAACCCTGTCTCCTGACTCAGAACTAGGTGGCAGATGACTTAGAGCTGCACCAGGGCACTCGGATGTGGTCCCAAAGCCTGGGCCTGTCCTAGAAGGAGTTCTTTCTTTCTTCCTTTTTCCTTTCCTCCCTCCCTCCCGTCTTTCCTCTTTTTCTTTCTCTCCCTATTTTTTTTACTTTTAAAAAATCATCCTATGGTGACGACAACAGGGTCCAGGTGGCAAAATGGATTCAAACCATCTTTTATGCTTCTCTTCTAGTGCATGTGTCATTCTCCAAGTGCTGCTTCAAATTTGTGGAGAAAAGGATTTCCCCTCAGAAGATCCGGTGTTATAGAAACACCAGCTCCACCTGCCCCTACGACGGCCTAATGTGAGTCACGTGTTCAATCCCCATTCCCTCCACCAGAGAACAGAAATCAGCCGACTTAGAAGCAGAAAAGCGGCCGCTAGATGGTGATGTTCCACCAGAATAAGGTTTCTAAACCCAGCAGGCGAGGCCACCAAAATCTGGGTGCAGAGCCCAGCTTGGGCACTAGGGGGAGAGCCGAGGAAGGATGCACCTGTGTTCCTGCAGGTGCTTGGGTTTCTTGGAACACGAATATCCTGATATTTTATGTCCAGGACAAGGAACTGATTAACAAAAGCACCAGGCATTACTGTGCAGTGGAAGGAGTGCGGAGTCTTTCCTCTCCGAGAGGCTCTCAGAGACATTATTTCCTGCCACCCGATTTGCCAACCTTAGGGTGGGTGGCCTTGAGCAAGTAGCTCTGCTGTACCCCTTATCTATGAAGTGGGGTAAAAGTGATACCTGCATCACAAGATCATCACGAGACTTAACTAGGATAGCTTACATATGTCACTCAATTTACGAGGCCCTTTGATGTATATTATCTTGGGTAACACTCTCGGGACATTTTTATCATGAAAACTTAGGTTTGGGGGGGGAGAACGATTTGGCTAAGGTCATTCAGATGGTAAGGGAAGAGCTAGTCTATAGATTGGACAATAGCCACATTTAGGAAGTAAGCAGAACATACACACACGCTATATGAATCGAAAGCAATGACTAAGGGACCCGGGTGGACACAGAAACACTAAATGTTGGAGCAGGGGGACATCAGAGGTATTCTAGGAAGGAATTATTTTCCATACTTCTAATTATCAGAATGTCTGCAGAGTCTGCAGCTCTACGCCAATACGTTGAATCACTGTCTCCAGAGGAGGGGTCCAGGAAACTCAGTTTAATATACCCCTCCCCCACCAGATGCTTTGGATGGTAGGTCCACCGTGCAAGCCACAGATCTTATGCAATGACTTCATTTGCAGATGGGGAAAATGAGGTGCAGAGAGAGCAGTTTAGGGTCACATAGTAGCAAGGAAGTGGAGATCGGACTTGTGGGTGGTCCCCAGCAGGTGACTCAACACTCTCCTTTGTTCTCTGCTCACAGATTCAAGCTGAAAGGGGGCAGAGAGAGCTGTGTCCCGAAGAAAGTCAAATGGAGTCAGGGTTATTTAAAATATATAAAACCCTGTCTGCCAAAGAGATCATGAGCAGATTCCTTTCCATCCTGGGCTCCGGAGACCACTTCTCTTTGCCTCGGCATCAATCCCTCTGTCCCAGCTTTGCTGGGCACAGAGGGGAGGGTCTGCGCAATCCTGATAAGCTACATTGTTGCACTTTATTTATTTAAATTTTTGAATCCTCAGCTTCTGCCCTGCTGTGCCTTTTGGACCTTACAGGGGTTTCAGGGTGTAAACTTGATTGGCATTGAGGGGCCCGCTGCTGGGAGTGGAGGAGGAGAGGGGCATGCTGGGCCTACTGTAAGGGGAAACTGACTGTTTGTCAATAAAAGCCAATAAATGACTCACTGCCTCTCATGACTGCCTTTGTCCTGGGGGGTCCGCTTTGACTTGGGGCTGTGATGCAGATTCTCTGCCTCCAGGTTTGGCTGCCGAAGGAATGGGGTGGGGGGCCTGGGGCCAGATCTCCATTTGGGGGCAGCATCCTCTGCCTCCCTGCCCTGCCCCGAGGGTTCAGGGGGTGATGATGCCCTGCTGGAGGGGGTCTGGTGAGGTCACCAGCTTCTAGAGCTGTACCAATTCCATCCTCTAGATGAGGTGCATGGGGCCTGGGGAGGCACCAAGCAGGTCTGAGAACACGTAGCAAACCAGGGTCAGACTTGGTGCTGTGAACCCAAGGCTCCCTGCTCCCAGACCAGAATGCTTATAGGTGTCTCAAGTTGTCAAGAGCACTGTCCGACACAGCCTGGCCAGGGGCCAGCTCTCGGCAGCTGGGCCAGCTGGAGAGCAGGGCCCCTTTCCGCCTGGGGGAGGGCCCTGTTGTGCATGCCCAGGTGAGGCTGGGTCAGCATCTCGATGGAGACGCCAGCACTGCTCATCCAGAGGGCTGGGGCAGTCTCGGGAAGAGCAGGAGGCCCCCGTGGACAGGTAGGAGGAGGAGGCCCTCTCCCTTTAAAAGGGACAATCACTGGCTCCACTTTGTGTAATGTGTATGAAGGCGATAGGGGGCTGGAGGGAGAGTAGCCAGGGAGGGGTGAGAACTGGTACTGCTTTAGAGGGCAGCCTAGTGGCTTCTCCAGCATTCACAGCATGCCTCTGACTCTTTCTCTTAAACAGCCCCCTCCACACCCCATTTCTTCCTGCTGGGACCATGGCAGTGGGCTGCTCTCCATTCTCCCTCCCCGACTGTCCTGCCCATAGCCACCCACTTGCTCCTTCCCAGTGGCTCATAAGCCTGCAATATCTCCCTCCTGCCTTCAGATCTGAGTTCAAACCCCTCACCCTGATAGTCCAATTCCTCTACAACCTAGTCTCTATCCTCTTTCTAAACATCTCCAACCTTTCCATTCTGGAATCCCAGCTCTGACTGTGTGGCCATCTTCTGTCCAGGCCTTCTCTCCTCTTTTCCATCCTGCACCTCCTCTAGAGGAATCTTTCCAATTACTGTGCCCACCCTCCAAGGTCGATTCTGCCCAAGACCCATCTTCTCCAGAAAGTCCAATTCTGACTGGTTTTCCTCAGGGAGTCAGGCACATCACTCCAGGGTGGAGGACTGCTTGGAGGGGGAGATGTGGGGACAAGACCAATTAGAAGGTGTTTGTAACAGATTAGAAGAGAGCCTTTGGGCAGGGGCAGGAGGTGTTTGAGGACGGGAATGGCAGTGGGGCTGCCCAGGAAGCAGATGCCGGGGACTGGACCATTGTTCTGGAACAGCCTGGCACTCAGATGAGCCCAGGCTGGCCACATAGCCAGGGTCTAGCCTCATCCCCATTCCTCTAGAGCCCTCTGCCACCCACCCCGCGCACCTTGGTGCTCTCCCCCTACTGTCAACCCCAAAGGAAACACCACTGTTAGGTATTTTAAATATATATTTTCTGTGAAAGTCAGTAGCACGTAATAACATATTTCACAACACCTTGCATTTACAAGGGCACTCTCCTCCGTAAACTTCAGTGTCCTTCTCATTCATGATTCCTATGTGTACCCCCTCAGGGGGTTGGGCAGGAGAGAGACTCTCTACCCACAGGGGAAGGACCTGGGGCTCACAGAGGGGATCCATTCTCTTTAAATAAAATTATTAATATTCAAAATAAACTTCAAACCAACAATAATTCAAATAATATTAAATATCACTTAAGACCTTATGTTTTGCATCATAAAACAGAAAACACCGTGTCTGAAATGACAATGCGTGTGTCCCAGGGTACAGAAGGGTGGGCTGGAGGAGAATAGTCTCTTGAACTGTGGCTTGGTCTTGGTGAGGGAGGTCACATCTTCAGGGTCTGAGATTTTTGGTCCAGCTGTTTCATGTAATTCTGGACCCACTTCTCCTTTGGGTTGGCGCAGATCTCCTTGGTCTGTTTGGTCCTGAAGCTGGAGATAAAGGAGGACTGGCATGGTCAGGAGGAACCCTTGAAGAGTTTACCCAGGAGATGGCTCATGGGCTCTGAGCCTGCCCCACTGCCCCCTGCAGGTGACAGGGAGGGGAGGAAGGAGGCAGTGGAAGCTGGTGCCCATTCAGAGAGCAGGACTGGGAAGTTAGCTGCCCTCTCTGGGCTTGTGTGCCCAATTGCCACAACGGGGAGGTTTGGATTACATAGTCTGGTTGGGTCTTATCCCGAGACTGGCTGATTTGGTGTCTATTTTCAGGGAAAGAACTTGGGATTGGGGGTTATGGGAGTGGGGCAGTGTGAGGGAGGGGTTGGAAGTGAGCGGGGCTTTTCTACCCACATGACAGCTTCCTGGGGACACTGGCTGTTGGTGACTCGATAGCTCTGCAGCTTCGGCAAGGGGATCTTCTTACTATTAAAGGCGAAGCAGCAAGTGGAGAGGGCGCCGAGGGCATCTGGAAATAAAGTTGCAAGGAGAAGCCTTTTAGGATGTGCTAGGCTTTCCTCAGCTTGCATCCAGCAGGAAAGTGTCTGTAGGGGAAGGCACAGCAGAGAAGAGAGCTAGAAGGAGATGTCACGGCCCTGAGCCAGGCAGTGACTGAACTCAGTTCTCGGCAGCTGCGCCGTGGGGATGCATCACTGCCACCTGGGAGAGGGGAGGAGGAGGGTCAGCCTGACAGACCTGGATGCAGCCACACCTGCAGCGCTCGGGACGCCAGCTGGTGTCAAAGCCGAGGCCCTGGGTTGGAGCTGGCAACTTGGATCTTCCCCTGGCTCTGAATTGTCAGGAAGTAGGAGAGGCTTCCTTCTTTCCAGAGCCAGGGCTTCAGCTTCCTGTCTTTAAAATTGGGTGTTAAAGTCAAGTTCTGAGGACCCTTGCTCAGAAGTGGAGAACACAGGCTTAGGGTTTCGTAGAAGGAGAGAGAAAGGGGGGGAGAGAGAGAGAGAGAGAGAGAATGACCTCACCTGGCTGAGCAAGCACCTGGGTGCTGAAGGTGGCAGCCAGGAGCAGGCACAGGAGTGCCTCGGAGACCTTCATGCTGCAGGGTGGGGGCGAGAACCTCAGAGTGAGACTGGAGGCTACTGGGCTGCTCGCCGCCTCTCTGCTGCGCTGGCTGCTCTGCACGCCTTTATAGGAAACAGGAGGTGGGGAGCTGCAGGGGGGCCTTGGCCTGGGCAGGGTCACGATCAAGGAAAATGAAGGGGGTCCTGAATTTGCTGAGTTGGGCCACCAAAGCGTTTTCCAGGAAATATAAGAGGGAAGCTGAGGGCTGCAGCTGGGGGTAGGCCCTGTTTCCATCTGGCTGTCATGACTATGAGGAGGAGTCAGAGAGGAAGACAAGCACAGATGTGCCGGGCTCACTGTTGGAAGTGATCCAAGGGATTATTAATACTTTGTTTTCTCCAAAATGAAAAAGAAAATAATGAAAATAACTCCTGTAGAGAAAGAGTACAATGCTAGAGGCTTTACACGTATAATTTATTTAATCACCATAAAGCATGTGGTGTGTTATCACCTCCAACTTTCAGCTGAGGAAACCTAAGTGCAGAGAAATTGCCCAAAGTCTCATGGGACGAGTGGTGAGGCTGGAAGAGAAAGCGAGTCTGTCTACATTTAATCACCAAGGCATTTTCAAACACTGATTTAACAGCAATTTTTTTCTAAGCCAAGTTTTATGTGGAAATCCAGTACCTGAGGCAGACTGAAGCCAGCCTCTGGTGACAGGGGCTCCTCACACCACATACAGGTTACATGGATAGCCACAGATGTGGACAGGGCCCTCGATTTCAGGAGGGACCATCGGGTTTCTAGAGCTGTTAATGGGTGAGAGGAAGCAGAGCAAGCACGTGGGCTCTTTGCTCCTACACCTGGCTCCCTCTGGCCAGGGCTGGGTATGAGGAGCTGGGGCGAGGCAGAGATGTGCTGCAGTGGGCATCAGGGGCCTTGGCCTCTGGCCCCAAAGCCTGGCAAGGTCCTTTGCCTGAGCAATCACATACCTCACCCTCAGTCTTGCCTCCCAGACTTGGCTTACATCGTTGCACCTGCCTGAAATACTCTCCCCTCTGCTTGCTGCTCTTGCAAAGCAGGCCTGTTGAAAGTAAAAGGAAGGTAAGAAAGATCTAAAATTATTGAAATAGGAAATAACATATAATGGAAAGGATTTATGAAGCCTGAAGTTGGTTCTTTGTTGTGAACCTGTAATGAAATTAAAACTCACCTGGGACTTACCATGAAAAAAGGAAAGAAAGCACAAATAACCAACACCAGGAAGAAAAAAAGAAAAAAAAAAAAAGGACATCACCACAGAGCCTACAGACACCAAAAAGAGAATAAGAAGCCCCTTGTGCCAATAAATTAACGTTAGATGAAATGGATGAATTCCTTAAAAAAACATAACTTACAAGCTGGCAATAAGAAATGAAAAAATACCACAAACAAAGGTAATTCCAAAACTATTAAAGAAATTGAATCAGTGATTGAAAATCTTTCCACAAAAAATTCTCCAGGGCCAGACAGCTTTAACAGCTAGTTCCTCCAAGTTTTCAAGGAACTGATCATTTTCCAATCTTACACAATCTCTTCTAGAGAATATCAAAAGAATAAGCATTACCTAATGAATTTTATGAGCCTGACATAATTTTTAAAAAATATATTAAAAAAAATTTTTAAAGATACTTAGATTACACAAATGTTACACAAAAAATATAGGGATTCCCATATGCCCCACTCCCCACACCTCCCACACCCTCCCACATAAACAACATCCTTCATTAGTGTGACACATTCATTGCAATTGATAAACTCTTCCTGGGGCATTGCATTGAACGTGGACCATAGTTCACACTAGTTTACACTCTCTCCCACACAATTCTGCAGGCTATGGGAAGATATATAATGGCCTATATCTGTCATTGCAATGCCATTCAGGATGATTCCCAAGTCCTGAAAAAGCCCCCGCATTACACCTGTCTTTCCCTCCCCGTGCCCCCAGAGCTTCTAGTGGCCACTGCCTCCACAACAATGCTGTAATTTCTTCCATTGCTAGAATCACAAGTCTACATTAGAGTACCAGTAAGTCCACTCTAGTCCATAGTTCATTCCCCAGTCCTGAGGATTCTGGGATGGTGATGTCCACTCCACCTCTCATTGAGAGGGCGCTTTGATCCCATACAGCCAATGGATGGGACTCTCTTGCTTGCAGTTGTAGGCTCTCTTGTTTCCTTGGTATGATGGTTGTCAATCCTCACCTCCTTGTTAGTTGTCCTGGGTGAATTCAATGAACTGGAGAGTAGGTGTTGCAACTCCATTGAGGCTCAGAGCCCAGCTGGCACTGGCACTTTGGGCTGGACAGCCCAAAGATTCAAGTCTCTTGGACATACACCTACCAACTCCAGTGCCAAGTATAGGTTCAAATAGAAGGAACTGATGAGCCATGTGTAGGGAAGCCATAACTGAGTTCAACTCAGTCATTTTCAGGAGCACAAACTCCAAAGTAGGGCCCACTGGCAAGGCACCAAACTCTGGAGCTATCTGCCTGGACCATAAGACCTGGGTGTCTCCAGAGCCCTCAGGACCCCCACTATTTGAGGTAATATCCACTTTGGCATTCTATGAGATCCTGCTGAGATGTGCATAAGCGTTAGCTCTGGGATGACCTCCCGACTCACTTTGAAGTCTCTTAGCCATATAAACTCATTTGTCTTTTCCTTTCTCCCCTTTTATTTGAGGTCTTTTTCCAGTTGCATCACCAGCCGGTGCTTGGTAGTAATTCCTTGGTTCCAGGGAGGCTCATCCCTGGGAGTCATGTCCTATGCTGGGGGAAGGTAATGCATTTATATGCTGTGCTTGACTTAGAGAGAGGTCACATTTGAGCAACAAGGAGGCTCAGAGGAGGCAACTCTTAGGCACACCACAACACTAGGCTAATTTTCAATTTCAAGAACAAAGGCTCACAAACATAGTCATCAATATCAAGGACCCATCAATAGACCATCCTCCTTCACCAGTCATTGCCCCTGCACTTGGGGGACAGTTGCTGCTCCATTAGAGAATGTGACAGAGCTCTCCAGGATGTGAATTCAATATTCTTTCGGTTATTGTGTGAATCTCCACCCACTGTAACAATGCCCTGTGAACATTTGAACAAATTTATATACATTATATTTATTTCCAGATGAACTTCCTCCCATGTATCCCCCATCACTGACACCCCACTCCAATGATCCTCCCCTGCCCCAGTTGTAACACTTCTGTGATATAAAGCTTCTTCAAAAATGAAGCCAATACAATAGCTAAAAACAATTAATAGGAAACTGAAATAATAATGATAGGTTTAAATATAAGAAATAAGTACATAAAAATTTAAAGAAAACTAAAAATGAAATAAAATTTAAAAATTGGGATATTAAAAAATAATGAAAAATATTTAAAAAAATTTTTTTGACATTTTGCTTTCATCACTGTAGTATCTGTTGTCCTGTGTGTACAGTGACATTTTCTTCCATTTATTCCCCACTGTCTTACTTTTTTTTTCATTTTCTTTTCAAAGAAGTTTTAGGTCACAATAAAGTCACATACAGAACACAGGGGACTCCCATATACCCAACAACCTCCCCCTTTTACCCCTTCACATATCAATACCTTTTTATATGTGGGTGGTACATTTGTTACAACTAATATACAAATAGTGAAACATAGCTACTAACAATGGTCAATGGTTTAAATTATGGTTTACATTTTAAACCGTACACTTTTATAAATTTTGATGATATTTAACATGGCCTGTGTCCATCACTGCAAGATCATGTAGAACACTTCCATTGCTCCCTTGTTCCATCTATTCTATTCTTCCCTCCTCCTCCCCTCAGGACCCATGGCTATCCCCCAGCTTCACTCCTTGGACGACAAGATTCATAGTTACTTGCAACAACACTGAGGGCTTGACACACTGGTGTGTCCTCCCCTATTAGGCACCACCCATGCTCTCGAGAGACTCCTGCCCCTCTGTTAGAGAACAAATCAGTCCTCCCCAGGACGGGAGTCCAGCTCCTTCCCACTCGTTATGTGAGTCTCCACTCACTGATACAACACATTATGACAAAATGATCACTCACACACTTCCTAGAAGCTTGCCCCAGGTGCGCCTGTCCCAAATGCCCCCCCATCCAACACCCTAAACCGGTAACCCTTCTTTGTCATATTGCCATAAGAACATTCCAAACTTTGCAGTTTTAATCACATATCCGCCAATCCCCAGTGTTCACCTGGTCCCTCTCCCACCCCTCCCCCAAGTTCCATGGACCATCCAACCCACCCTCCCCACTCTACCCATGTATCAAACCTGTACCACCCAATCCAATAGTATCATTACCCTCCTGTCATATCCCTTCAATGCCCACTCCACACTTCCACCTTATCATAGTTTACACCTTTATTGGCATTGAGCCTCACATAATTTTGACACAGAACTGGCCAAGAACTGTATGAGAAAAGATAATTACAAGCTTGCCACCCCCAGAGACACATGCTCCATTCTTTTCCGTCCAATTCTCTGTCCTGGGAAGCCGACCTGTGTGGACAACGTCAGTGGGATTGCTGGCTTTCTAGCTTCTGGTGGGGATCTCGCTATGGGACACTAGCGAGAGGGAGAAGGGTTAAGTTGAGGTGTTTCTTTCTCTGCTCTCTTCCTGTGTGGTAACCATGGCCTGAATGTATCCTTTAACCAATGGTTTTAACTTTTCTCAAGGTTTAGAGACGCTATCTAGGCTATGCGATTCCAACGCAAGACCCAGAGTGAGTACAGACCCCACAAGCTGAGGGCACAGTCCTTCATCAGGCGGTCCTTACTTCAGACACCAGCTGCAAGCCTGGCCACCCTCACCTCTGACCAACTGGCTAGAATGGCTCACTAAAGTCAGGAGAGCACTATACTTACAATTACAATTTTATTATAGCTGGAAGGATACAGATCAGAATGAGCCAAATGAAAGGATGCATAAGGCAAGGTCTGGGAAGGTCTCAATGAGGACCTCTTGTGTCCTCTCCCCGTCTCCCTGTGGAGTCAGGACACATCACCCTTCCAGAGCAATGGAGTGTGTTACGGATCAGGGAAGCTTCCCTGAACTTTGGTGTCCAGAGTTTTTATTGGGGGTTCATTACATGGATTCCATCTCCATCCCCCTGCCCTCCCAAAGGTCACAGTGATGTCACTTGGCTCAAAGCCCCATTTATTCACATGGTTGTTTTTTCTGGCCAGTCTACCCCCTACCACCACCTGGCCCATCCTGAGTCATCTCCTTAGCATAAACAATCAGATACTCCTATAATGGGAAATTCCAAGGATTTAGAGTTTACCTCCCAGGAATTCAGGACAAAGGCCAGCCAAATTCTTTATGCTACAACAGGAACCATTCCCTGTCCTTGACCCTTCAGGTCCAGGGGTGATAACTTGCTGTTACTAGTCCCAGAGAACCAAACCACCCGCATGGTTTTTCTACACCTACCTCACTCACATCTCTGTAAATAGTCCCTTTATTAAACCCTCCTCAAATTATTCAAATTTGTGTCCTCTGTTTCTTGCTGGGACACTGACTGGCATAGTATTGGTTACCTGATGTGGCCCCAGGAAATAGAACTATCAAATGGCATTCTGGGGTTGGATTGCTCATATATTTTAGGAGGACAGGGATCACCTCCTTTTTGGGGGACAAGGGGCACAGTAACCCATGGCAGACATCATGAATCCTTAAATTATCACCAGAGGGAACATGGCAATCTGTGCTGTAAGGAGCCCTCCAGGTGATCCTGGTGTATGCTGACCTTTGAAAACCATGGACTTACAGCATATCCCCACTGTCATCGCCAATCTACACAGAGATGTTATGGCACTTATCAATGTCTTGGAAAAGAAGTGTCCTCCTGGCCTTCCCGGGGGGGGGGTGCATTTGGGGATGGCTGAGTAGCTTGCACGTAAATAGATCCATTCCAACAGAGCTACTTCCTTGACCCTTTGGACTCCTTCCTGGCATCCTAGGGAAGTTCTGGCATTTCAACTTCATTAACTCCAGCCTACTTTTTTTTAAAACAAATCCATTTTATTGATACATATTAATAAAACATACAATTCATCCAAAGTGTACAATCAATGATATTTGACATAAGCACAGAATCGTGCATTCATCCCTTCAATCATTATTAGAGCATTTTCATTATTTCAATAATAATAATAAACAGACAAAATTCCTCACCTCTCAATCTCTCTCTGTTTCCCCTGCTGTACCTAGCTGCTATTTCTGGCTATTCTTGCACAATTATTTGTTTGTTTATTAAGCAGTTTTATTGAGACATATTCACATACCATATGATCTATCCAAAGTGTATAATCTATGGTTTTTTAGTATAATTACAATGTTGTACACTCATCATCTCAGAAATTTTAGAACAATTTCATTACTCCAAAAAGAAAGACTCCACACCCCTTAGCATTCCTTCTGCAGCCCTACATAATCTAATTTCATCTTTATAAATTGATTTGTATTTACTTCTTATGTAAATGGAATCATACAATATGTAGTACTCTGTGTCTGGTCTCTTTCACTTAGTATAATGTTTTTCTTTTGGTCTGATGTTAGCATTTTGTAGTATTAACCTACATTTGTCCAACTTCAAAGAAAAATGGTCTTATATATGCAATTTTACCTGTATTCATACTTCACATAATATATTTATATTTCACATAATATATTTAGTTCATAATAGTGCATTCATACAGTATTTGTCCTTTTGTGTCTGGCTTGCTTCATTCAACATAATGTCCTCCAGGTTCATCCACATTGTCATATGTTTCACTTCATTTCTTCTTAACACTGCATATTATTCTATCATGTGTATACTCCACAATTTGCTCATCCATTCATCAGTTGATGGACAACTGGGTTGTTTGCAACTTTTGGTTATTGTGAATAACCCTTCTATGAATATCGATGTGCAGATGTCTATTCATGTCACTGCTCTCAGTTCTCCTGGGGGTATATACCTAGCATTGGTATTGCCATGTCCCATGCCAAATCTATATTCAGCTTTCTTAGGAACTGCTGAACAGTCCTCCACAGTGGCTGTACCATTCTACATTCCCACCAACAGTGAATAAGTGTTCCTATCTCTCCATATCATCTCCAACATTTACAACTTTCTGACTGTTTAATAAAGTCCAGTCTAATAGGTGTGAAATGATATCTCATTTTAGTTTTGATTTGCATTTCCCTATTCACTAGTGATGGTGAACATTTTTTCATTGTTATTTCACCATTTGTATTTCTTCTTTGGACAGTTGTCTTTTCAAGTCTTTTGTCCATTTTTTAATCAGTTTGTCTTTTTATTGTTGAGTTGTATAATCTCCTTATATATCACGGATATTAAAGCCTTATCAGATATGTGATTGCCAAATATTTTTTTCCATTGAGATGTCTGCCTTTTCACCCTTTTGACAAAGTCCTTCGAGGTGCAAAAGTGTTGAATTTTGAAGAGGTCTCATTTATCTATTTTTTTCTTTTGTTGTTTGTGTTTTGGGTGTAAGGTTTAAGAAACTACTGCCTACTACAAGATCTTGAAGATGTTTTCCTACATTTTCTTCTAGAAGTTTTATGGTTGTTTTTATAATTAGGCCCTTGATCTATTTTGAGTTAATTTTTGTATAAGGAATGTGATAGGGGTTTTCTTTTTTTCTTTTGGATGTGGCTATCCAGTTCTCCCAGCACCAATTGTTGCCAATAGACTGTTCTGGCCCAGCTGGGTGGGCTTAACAGCCTTGTCAAAAATCACTTGACTGTAGATGTGAGGGTCGATTTCTGAGTTCTTGATATAGTTCCATTGGTCAATCTGTCTGTCCTTATGCCTGTACCATGCTGGGGTTTTTTGTTTTTTTTTAATTGTAGCTAAGTAATATGCTTCAAAGTTAGGAAGTGAGAATCCTCCAATTTTGTTCTTCTTTTTAAAGACATTTTTGGCTATTCGGGGCGGCTTACCCTTCCAAATAAATTTGATTATTGGCTTTTCAATTTCTGCAATAAAGGCTGTTGGGATTTTTATTAGGATTACATTGAATCTGTAAATCAGTCTGGGTAGAATTGATATCTTAACAATATTTAGTCTTCCAATACATGAACATGGAATATCCTTCTATTCATTTGTCTTCTTTGGATTCTTTTAGCAATTTTTTGTAGTTTTCTGAATACAGGTCCTTTATGTCTTTGGTTAAGTTTATTCCTAAAAATTCGATTGCTTTAGTCACTATTGAAAATGGAATTTTTTTCTGATTTCCTCCTCAGATTGCACATCAGTAGTGTATAGAAACACTATTGATTTTTGCATATTAATCTTGTATCCCGCCACTTTGCTGAACTGGTCTATTAATTCTAGTACCCTTGTAGGTTTTTCAGGATTTTCTAGATATAGGAGCATGTCATTGGCGAATAGTGAAAGTTTTACTTCTTACTTTCCTATTTGGGTTCCTTTTATTTCTTGGTCTAGCCTAATTGCTCTAGCTAGAACTTCTAGTACAATATTGAATAATAATGGTGACAATGGGCATCCTTGTCTCATTCCTGATCTCAACAGGAAAGCTTTCATTCTTTCACTGTTGAGTACAATGCTAGCTGTAGGTTTTTCATATATGCACTTTACCATATTGAGAAAGTTTCCTTCTATTCCTATCTTTTGGAGTGTTTTTACAAAGAAAGGGTGCTGTATTTTGTCAAATGCCTTTTCTGCATCAATAGAGATGATCATATGATTTTTCTTCTTCAATTTATCAATGTGGTTTATTACACTAATTAATTTTCTTGTGTTGAACCACCCTTGGGATAAAACTCCCTTGATCATGGTGTATAATTCTTTTAACGTGCTTTTGGATTCTGTTTGCAAGTATTTTGTTGAGGATTTTTGCATCTATATTCATTAGAGATATTGGTCTGTAATTTTCTTTTTTTGTAGTATTTTTATCTGGTTTTGGTATTAGGGTGATGTTGGCTTCATAGAATGAGTTTGGTAGCATTCTTTCCTGTTCAATTTTTCAGAAGAGCTTGAGCAAGATCAGTATTATGTCGTCTTTGAATGATTGGTAGAATTCACCTGTGAAGCCATCAGGTCCTGGGCTTTTCATCTTTGGGAAGTTTTTGATGACTGTTTTAATCTTTTCACTTGTGATTGGTTTGCTGAAGTCTTCTATTTCTTCTAGGGTCAGTGTAGGTGGCTTGTGTGTTTCTAGGAATTTGCCCCTCTTGTCTACATTTTCTAGTTTTTTGACAAATAGTTGTTCATAGTATCCTCTTATGATCGATCTTATTTCTGTGGGGTCAGTGGTAATGTCACCCCTCTCATTTCTGATTTTATTTGTGTCCTCTCTTTTTTTTCTTTGCCAGTCTAGTTATGGGTTTGTTGATTGTGTTGATCTTCTCAAAGAATGAACTTTTGGTTTTGTTGATTCTCTCTATTGTTTTTTTTTTTTTTTTTTCCCTTGATTTCCTTTATTTCTGCTCTGATCTTTACTATTTCTTTCCTTTGGCTTGGTTTGGGATTTGTATTCGTTTGCTGTTCTTTTTCTAGTTCCAATAGGTGTGCACTTAGGTCTTCAATTTTAGCTCTTTCTTCTTTTTAATGTAAGCATTGAGGGCTATAAATTTCCTTCTCAGCACTTCCTTTGTGGTGTCCTATAGGTTTTTTTTTTTTTTTTTTTTTTACCGGGAGGTCCCAGGGATCGAACCCGGGTCCCTCCATATGGGAGACGGATGCCCAACCAGTTGAGCTACATCCAACCCAATGTCCTATAGGTTTTGATATGCTGTGCTCCCATTTTCATTCATCTCAAGATATTTGCTGAATTCTCTTGTAATTTCTTCTTTGACCCACTAATTATTTAAGAGTGTGTTGTTTAATCCACATATTTTTGTGTTCCTTTTTTCTGTCCATTATTGATTTCTAGTTTCATTCCGTTATGATCAGAGAAAGTGTTTTGTATAATTTGAGTTTTTTAAAATTTATTAAGTCTTGTCTTGTGACCCAACATATGGTTTAGCTTAGAAAACGATCCATGGACACTTGAAAATAATGTATATCCTGTTTTGGGGTGCAATGCTTTATAGACGTCTGTTAGGTCTAGTTCATTTATCATTTTATACAAGTTCTGTTTCTTTATTTATGCTCTGTCCAGATGTTCCAGCAAATACTGAGAGTGATGTATTGAAGTCACCAACTATTATTATAGAGACATCTAATTTTCCCTTCAGCTTTGTTAGTATGTGCCTCATGTATCTTGGGGAACAGAGGTTAGAAAATAAATATTTAGTATGGTTATTTCTTCTTGCTGAATTGTCCCTTTTATTAATATATAATGACCTTCTTCATCCCTTATAACAGTTTTGCATTTAAAAATCTACTTTGTCTGATATTAGTATCCCTGCTCCAGCTCTTTTTTAGTTACTATTTGCATGGAATCTTTTTCCAACTTTTCCCTTTTAACCTGGTTGTGTCCTTACGTCTGAGGTGAGTCTCTTGTAGACAACATATAAATGGCTCATTTAAAAATTTTTATCCATTCTTTCCATCTATGTCTTTTTTTTTTTTTTTTTTTTACCAGGAGGTCCCGGAGATCGAACCCCGGTCTCTCCATATGGTAGACGGATGCTGAACTTCTTGAGCCACATCCGTTTCCCTCTATCTATGTCTTTTGATTGGGGAGTTCAAGCTGTTACATTTGATGTTATTACTGTAAAGGCATTACTCACTCCATCCATTTTGACTTTGGCTTTCTGTTGTCATATCGTACTATTGTCTATCTTTTTACCCTTTCTAATAATCTTCATTTCTACACTCTTCTCCAAGTCTCTCGCCCTTGATTTTTCCTTTTAGGCTGCAGCACTCACATTAGGATCTCTTGTAATTCTGGTCTTTTGGAAACATATTCTATCAGTTTTTGTTTGTCTGTGAAGACTTTGAACTCCCATTTATATATTTTTTAATAATAATTTTTTTAAAAAGATACTTAGAGTACATAAGTGTTACACAAAAATTGTATAATTTTTGTGTAACATATGCCCCACCTCGCCGCCCCCCCAACCTCTCACATAAACATCCTTCATTAGTGTGGCACATCACCTGCAATAGATATACACATCTTGGGGCTTTGTCATGAAGCAGGGACCATAATTCACATTATAGACCACATTCTGCCACACACAGTTCTGCATGTTATATAATGATATAGAATGGCCTATATCTGTCATTGCAATGTCACTCAGGATAATTCCCAAGACCTGAAAAATCCCCTGTATTATAACTGCTTTTCCCTCTCCCTGCCCCTAAAGCGTCCAGTGGCCACTGGTTCCACATTAATGTTGTAATTACTTCCATTGTGTGAATCACAATATGTCTACAGTAGAATACCAGTAAATCCACTCTAGTCCATAGCTCTTCCCCCAATCCTGAGGAGTCTGAGATGGTGATGTCCACTCCACCTCCAACTGAGAGGGAGCTTATACCTCATGGATAAGATGGATGGGATTATCCTGCCTGCAGCTGCAGACTCTCTCCATTCCCTGGGATGGCCGCTGTCCATCATCTCCCCACCAGGTGTCCAGGGTGAGTCCACTGAGCTGTAGAGTAGGAGTTGCAGCTCCACCGAGATTCTGAGCCCAGCTGGCACATGGACAGCCCAAAGACTCTGGTCTTTGAAAGTACATCTACAAACTCTGGCAACACATATAGGTTTGAATAGAAGGGACAGATGGACCATGTGCAGGGAAGACATATTTGGGTCCAACTCTGTCACTCTCAGGAGCAAGGATTCCAAAGTAAGGCCCACTGATAAAGTGCAAAACTCTGGGGCTGTCTGCCCAGATATAGGACCTAGGTGTCTCCAGAGCCCTCAGGAGCCCCTCTGTTTGGGGTGTATCCACATTGGAAGTCTATGAGGTCCTATTGAGATGTGCATAAGCGTTATCTCTAGGATGACCTCGCAACTCACTTTGAAGTCTCTTAGCCATATGAACTCATTTGTCTTTACCTTTCCCCCTTTTTATTCGAGGTCTTTTTTCAGTTGTATTGCCCGTTGGCACTTATTAGTAATCCCACGTTGCCAGGGAGGCTCATCCCTGGGAGTCATGTCCCATGCTGGGAGGAAGGTAATGCATTCATATGCTGAGTTTGGCTTAGAGAGAAGCCACATTTGAGCAACAAGGAGGCTCTGAGGAGGCAACCCTTAGGCACCCCATAACAATAGGCTAAGTTTCAATTTCAAGAGCAAAGACTCATAAGGCTAGTCATCAATAACAAGAGTCCATCAGTGGATCATCCTCCTTTGCCAGACACTGCCCCTGCATTTGGGGGACTGTTGCTACTCCCTTGGAGAATACGGCAGAGCTCTCCAGGATGGGAATTCAATATTCTCTCATTTATTGAGTGGTTCTCTACCCACTGTGACCATGCCCCGTGAGCATTTGAACAATTTTATATACCTTTTATGTATGTTCAGGTGAACTTTCTCCCATGCACCCCCCATCCCTGACACCCCCCCACCAACGATCCTCTCCTGCCCCAGTTGTAACCCTTCTGTGATCCAAAGCTTCTTTAAAGATGAAGCCAATACAATAGCCAAATACAATTAATAGGAAAATGAAATAATAATGATGTTTAAATGTAAGAGATAAAATACAGGAAAACTTTTAAAAAAGAAAAATAAAATAAAGGATTCAGTTATTAGAAAAATGAGAAAAAATTAAAAAAAAAATTTTTTAAGTTAAAAAAAATTTTTTTTTGACATTTTGCCTTTTGTCACTGTACTATCTTGTGTCCAGTGTGTACTGTGGCACCTTCCCCCACTCACTCCCCAGTGTCTCACTATTTTTCATTTAATTTTCAAAGAAGTTTTAGGTCACAGCAAAGTCATACACCAAATAAAAGACACTCTCATATACCCAACCTCCTCGCCCTGTCCTCACCCCATATTAAAAGGTGTATGTGGATGGTAGCATTGTTATAACTGATATACAGATAGTGAAACATAGCTACTAAACATTGTCAATGGTTTACAGTATGGTTTACATTTTGGATCGTACACTTTTATAAATTTTGATGATATTTACCATGTCCTGTGTCCATCACTGTAAGGTAATGAAAAACATTTCCACTGACCACTAAATACCCCCTGTTTGATCTATTCTGTTCCTCCCTCCCCATCCCCCTGGGTCCCATGATGACCTCCTGGCTTGACTCATTGGATGACAAGATTCATAGTTACATGCAACAAGAGGTCATGACACACTGGTTTGTCCTCCACTATTAGGAACCGCCCTTGCTCTTAAGAGATGCCCATGTCTATTTCTGCTCTCCCCTCAGTATCCTGGGTATTCTAATCCACCCTTCCCAATCTACCCACCTTCAACCCTGCACCACCCAACCCAATATATCACTACCCTCCTGTCCTATCCCTTCAATACGCAACTACACTCTATCACTTTACCATAGGTTAAGTCCATATGGGTGATGGCTCACAACTTTCTCTTTTCTTTCTCTTTCTTGAACACCTATCTTTCAGACAATGGTTCTCAGAGATTGCTCAATTTCCTTAATTCATATCAGTGAGGTCATGTACTGTTCATCCTTCAATGCCTGGCTTGCTTCACTCAACATATGGTCTTCCAGATTCATCCATGTTATCCTGTGTGTTAGCACTTTATTCCTTCTTACAGCTGAGTAATATTCCATTGTGTGTATGTACCACATTTTGTTTATCCATTCGTCTGTTGATGGGCACCTGGGTTGATTCCAGCTTTTGGCAATAGTGAACAATGCCACTATGAACATCGGTGTGCATATATCTGTTCGTGTCTTTGCTTTCAGTTCTTTTGGATATATGCCCAGCAGTGGAATCGCTGGATCATATGGAAGATCTATAGTTAGTTTTGTGAGTAACCACCAAACTGTCTTCCACAGTGGCTGGACCATTCCACAATCCCACCAGCAGTGGATGAAGGTTCCCATTCCTCCACATCCTCTACAACACTTATAGTCTGCTGTTTTTTAGGTAGTCATCATTCTAATGGGTGTAAGATGGTATCTCAATGTAGTTTTGATTTGCATTTCTCTAATAGCTAGAGATGTCGAGAATTTTTTCATGTGCTTTTTAGCCATTTGTATTTCTTCCTTGGAGAAGTGTCTTTTCAGGTCACTTGCCCATTTTTTAAATGGGTTGTTGGTCTTTTTATTTTTGAGTTGTAGGATTTCTTTATATATGCAGGATATTAGGCTCCTATCAGATATATGGTTGCCAAATATTTTCTCCCATTGGGTAAGCTGCCTTTTTATTTTCTTGATAACATCCTTTGAGGTGTAAAAGTTTTTAATTTTGAGGAGATCCCATTTATCTATTTTTTCTTGTGCTGCTTGTGCTTTGGGTGTGAAGTTCATGAAACCATTTCCTATTACAAGGTCCTGTAGATGCTTCCCTACATTATCTTCCAAGGTCTTATGGTCTTAGCTCTTATATTTAGATCTTTGATCCATCTTGAGTTGATTTTCGTATAACGTGTGAGATGGTGTTCCTCTCTCATTCTTTTGGATATGGATATCAAGTTCTCCAAGTACCACTTGTTGAAGAGGCCATTCTCTCTCAACTGAGTGGGCTTGGGGGCCTTGTCAAATATCAGATGACTGTATATGTGAGGATTTATATCAGGACTCTCAATTCGGTTCCATTGGTCAATGTGTCTATCCTTGTGCCAATACCATGCGCTTTTCAGCACTGTAGCTTTGTAGTATGTTTTAAAGACAGGTAATGTGATACCTCCAACATCATTTTTCTTTTTCAATAAATCTTTGGTGGTTCGGGGCCTCTTACCCTTCCAAATAAATTTTGTAGTTAGTTTTTCCAATTCCTTAAAAAATACAGTGTTAATTTTTATTGGGATTGCATTAAATCTGTAGATTAGTTTGGGTAGGATAGATATCTTGATGATGTTTAGTCTTTCTATCCATGAACAGGGAATATTCTTCCATTTGTTTAAGTCTTCTCTGATTTCCTTTAACAGTGTTGTGTAGTTTTCTGTATATAAGTCCTTTACATCTTTAGTTAAATTTATTCCTAGGTATTTGATTCTTTTAGTTACTATTGTAAATGGTATTTTTTTCTTGATTTCCTCCTCAGATTGCTTGTTATTGGTGTACAGAAATGTTACTGATTTTTGAGCATTGATCTTATAGCCTGCGACGTTACTGAACTCCTTTGTAAGTTTTAGAAGCTTTGTTGTAGATTTCTCAGGGCTTTCTACGTATAGGACCATGTCATCTGCCAATAATGAAATTTTTACTTCTTCTTTTCCAATTTGGATGCCTTTTATATCTTTTTCTTGCCTCAGTGATCGAGCAAGAACTTCTAAGACAATGTTAAATAGGAGTGGTGATAGTGGGCATCCTTGTCTTGTTCCCGATCTCAGAGGGAAGGATTTTAGGATTTCACGATTGAAGATGATGTTAGCTTTGGGTTTTTCTTATATACCCTTTATCATGTTCAGAAAGTTTCCTTCTATTCCTATCTTTTGCAGTGCTTTTATCAGGAAAGGGTGCTGTATTTTGTCGAATGCTTTTTCTGCATCTATAGAGATGATCATGTGATTTTTTTCTTTCAATCTGTTTATGTGGTGTATTTGATTGATTTTCTTATGTTGAACCATCCTTGCATACCCGGGATGAATCCCACTTGGTCATGGTGTATAATTCTTTTGGCATGTTGTTGAATGTGATTAGCAAGTATTTTATTGGGGATTTTAGCATCTAGGTTCATTAGAGAAATTGGTCTGTAATTTTCCTTTCTTGTGGTATCTTTGTTTGGTTTTGATATTAGGGTAATGTTGGCATCATAGAATGAGTTAGGCAATGTTCCCTCTACTTCTATTTTTTGGAAGAGCTTAAGCAGAATTGGTGTTAGCTCTTTCTGGAATGTTTGGTAGAATTTACCTTGAAGCCATCTGGTCCTGGGCTTTTCTTAGTTAGGAGGTTTTTGATGACTGAGTCTATCTCTTTACTTGTAATTGGACTGTTGAGTTCATCAATTTCTTCTTTCGTTAATGTAGGCTGTTTGTGAGTTTCTAGGAATTTGTCCATTTCCTCTAAATTATCATTCTTGTTGGCATATAATTTTTCAAAGTATCCTCTTATGATACTCTTTATTTCGGTGGGGTCAGTAGTGATATGCCCTTCTTCATTCCTTATTTTGTGTATTTTCATCTGCTCTCTCCTTTTCTTTGTTAGTCTGGCTATGGGTTTGTCAATTTTATTGATCTTCTCAAAGAACCAGCTTTTGGTTTTGTTTCTTTTTCTAGTGCTTTCTTATTTTCTATTTCATTTAGTTCTGCTCTAATCTTTGTTATTTCTTTCTTTCTACTTTCTTTGGGGTTAGTTTGTTGTTGTTTTTCCAATTCCTCCAGGTGTGCAGTTAGGTCTTCAATTTTAGCTCTTTCTTCTTTTTTTAATATATGCATTTATGGCTATGAATTTCCCTCTCAGTACAGCTATGGCTGCACCCCATAGGTTTTGATATGTTGTGTTGTCATTTTCATATGATTCGAGGTAGTTACTGATTTCTTTTGAGATTTCCTCCTTGACCCACTGTTTGTCTAAGAGTGTGTTGTTTAGCATCCATATCTTTGTGCCTAATCTGGTTCTCTGGCCCTTAGTGATTTCCAACTTCATTCCATTGTGGTCAGAGAAATTACTTTGTATAATCTCAATCTTTCTGAATTCATTGAGAATTGTTCTGTGGCCTAGCATGTGGTCTATCTTGGAGTAGGATCCATGTGCACTCGAGAAGAATGTATATCCTGCTGTATTTGGACGTAATGTTCTGTATATGTCTATTAGGTCCAGGTCCTCTAATGTATTATTCAGAGTCTTTGTTTCTTTATTGATTCTCTGCCTAGATGTTCTATCTAATGGTGATAATGGTGTATTAAAGTCCCCAACTATAATTATAGAGGCATTTATTTCTCCACTTAGTTTTTCCAGTGTTTGCCTCATATATTTTGAGGCACCCTGATTAGGTGCATAAATATTTATGATTGTTCTCTCTTCTTGGAAGGTTACCCCTTTTACTAATATATAGTGTCCATCTTTGTCTCTTGCAATAGTTTTGCATTTAAAGTCTATTTTGTCCAATATTAGGATAGCTACTCTTGCCCTTTTTTGGTTATTGTTTGCTTGTAAAATTGATTTCCAGCCATTCACTTTCAGTCTCCTTTAATCCCTGTGTCTAAGGATGGTTTCTGGTAGACAACATGTAGATGCGTCATATTTCCTTATCCATTCTGCCAATCTGTGTCTCTTGACTGGTGAGTTTAATCCATTAACATTCAGTGGTATTACTCTCAATGAATTTCTTACATCAGCCATATATTCTTTGGGTTTATGTATGTCATATGTTGTTTTAATTTCTCTTTTTGTCTTTTTAGTTGTTCTTACACTCTCCTCCAACTCTCTCTCATTTTTTCTTTCAACCTGTAGAACTTCCTTTAGTATTTCTTGAAGTGTAGGTTTCTTATTGGCATATTCTCTTAATTTCTGTTTATCTGTGAATATTCTGAACTCTCCATCATTTTTGAATGCCGGCTTTGCTGGATAGAGAATTCGTGGCTGGAAGTTTTTTTCTTTTAGTACCTTGACTATGTCATACCACTGTCTTCTTGCCTCCATGGTTTCAGACGAGAAATCAGCACTTAATCTTATTGTGGTTTCCTTGTATGTGATGGTTCTCTTTTCTCTTGCTGCCTTCAGTATTTTCTCTCCTCAAACAATCTTTCTGCCCCTTTTCTATTTTCTTCTCCTTCTGGGACACTTATAATGTGTGTGTGTTTGTGTTTCATGTTGTCATTCATTCCCCTGAGACCCTGCTCCATTTTTTCCATTCTCTTCTCTTTCTGTTCCCCTGTCTTTTCCAGTTCAAAAGTTTGGTCTTCGAAAAAATCACTAATTCTGTCTTTGAGCAATTCAAATCTGCTCTATGTGCCTCTAATGAATTATTTATTTATTTATTTATTTATTTATTTATTTATTTATTTAACCGGGAGGTCCCGGGGATCGAACCTGGGTCCCTCCATATGGGAGATGGACGCCCAACCATTTGAGCCACATCCGTCCCCCCTCTAATGAATTTTTAATTTCATTCATTGTGTCTTTCATTCCCTTAAGGTCTGTTACTTTTCTTTGTAGACTTTGAAATTATTCTTTATGCTCACGCAGTGTCTTCTTAATATCCTTTATCTCTTTAGTCATAATGTCTTTCAATTGTTTAAACTGATTTAAGACAGTTGTGTGATTATCACTGATTGTCTTAAATCCTGTATCTTTTCAGGATATTTGGTTTGTTCCTTTGGCTGTGCCACCTCTTCCTGTTTCCTAGTATAGTTTGTAATTTTTTGCTGATGTCTAGGCATCTGAATATGTTGGTGAATTTACTCTGATGGCCAATTTCTCTCTCTTGCCTATTATTATTTTTTCACAGCTTTCTTTGATATTTGGTTCACCTTATCCCAAGTCTTTAAAAATTGCCCAGACTTAGTTATCAAAATTATGCCAGGAACTCACGAATGGGGCACAGATTTTCTCCCAGAAGTTAGGGAACAAAGGGACCCAATTGCAGTTTTTGTCCATGCCATTTCCAGACCAGTCAGCAGATGGCACACATTGGCACACCTTTCCATGGAGGTATATCACTGTTTTCCTTTATTTTAGTCTGGCCAGAGCTGAGATTCAAAGCAGACTCCTCTGGTGGAATTCACTGAAGAAAAGCCCCCGAGCAACCCCTCCCTTTTCCCTTGTAACAGCTGATAGGGAGGAAGACATCTGCTCCCCTCTCAGTTAGCTGCAATGAGCTAGAGGTTTTACCCTCCCACACCAGCTTAATATGTCTGAGATCGGGGAGGGGAGCCATTCCTGGATGCTGGGAGGTTTAGTACCTCACTGTTTATTGTTCTGGGTTCTTTGTCTCTCTGTCCCCCACCCTCCTGGGAGTTGTGAAGGACTGTCCTTGTCTGCTGATCCATTGTTTTTGTGAGAGAGCTGAAACCTGTCTACCTAATCTGATGCCATCTTCCCACCCAGCCTGTTTTTTAAGTTCAGACCTCAATTAGCTATTTCAGCGAACCGTTAACATCGCTCCCAGGCACTTATGCTAACACATCTGGACGAGTGTGCCCATGCCAATTAAGTTGGCTGATTGAGCCCTCTCCTCCTTAGTCTAACACCCTTAGAATCCACTTCCACACATGTGCCCCAAACTTCTAAAAATTGAATGGGTGAGGGATAATTTCAGACAGGGTGGTACAGTTATTTGAAGAAACCAAAGGGCTGGCATGCTAATCAATATTTTGACCAGCAGGAATCTGTGGTTGTAATCAAGGAGTCCCTAAAGTGAAATAGATGGGCTGCTTACTAGGGTGATACATGACCTTAGGTAGGGAATTCTACTTTTCATGGGCAGAAACTTAACACATCACCCTGTAGAAAAGATTCATGCCCAGTTATAAGATCTAATTCAGTTCATAGGCCTGAAGTCCCTTTACTGTTGCGGAGGCCAGGTCCCTTTAAGGAAAGGGTCTTTCATGCTGGTGGCCAGATATTATATAAGACATGCAGTGAAAAATTTAATTTCATACAAACAATGAATAATTTTTTGTATAAATATGTCTCAGGCAATATTTTTGCTGAATCTGAACCTATAAGTTTATATTACTATGGCTCTTTCCTTAAGCCTTCCCCAGAGGAACTTGCCACCATAAACCAGGGTGACTGCCCTGGAGAAAGAAATACTGAAACCTTCTGGGAAAATTAGATGGTGGCTCTGAGTGGATGGTATTCTCTGGAGACCTGCAAAACCACCCTGGTCCACCAGGCAGAACAGGAGCTTATTGAGGTTCTATACCAGTTATTGATCATGTCCAGAGTAATTCAGTCAGCTCTTTTCCAACTCACTCATCTTTATACAATAGAAGTCTCCTAGAACTCTAGAATCCTGTAATTTAAAAATCATTATGTGGCTGCAGAGTCTTTGTACCCAAGCAATCTTTCTGCAACAGCCCTGGGCAATCTCAGTGCCTGCTGTCTTCGATTTGTAATGTATTTGGTTTAACTACAGTGTTGTGGTTTTCAGAGAATTGCTTACCTGCTAAAGTCTCTTCTCAAGGAATAACTCATTGGGAAGCTCTGATCTCTAATAGATTAAAACCAAAGTGGCTTAGGGAAACAGAGCTGGAGAATCTTGTACCTATACTTCTCTACTGAACATCTAACCCCACTCTTTAGGGCTCTAATTAACACTGAGATATATAACTGCTAGAGTTGCTAATGAGAAAGGGGAAAGAGCCAGCACTAACTGGCATTCTGGGTTCTTCCAGAGAAAGGCAAACCTGCAGGGGAAGAGAATACTGCCATTTGGGACGCTGGAGGAGAAAAGTCCATTGATCACTCATGAAAGAATTGCCTTACTTCTCCCTCCACCTTTCCTCCTATTTCTGTGTCTTTGCTGTAACTCCCATTCACCTACAATAGTCTTCTTTCCATCTGGCCTCAACAGGAATAGTTTGAAGCCTGGCTTATATTGTGTCTTATCCATGAAGACTTCTCAACCTACACAGGTTTTATAAGGGACCAAATCTTCCTCTGAAATGGACAGTTGGTGACCTTCCCAGAATGAGCTCTGTTACTTCTACTTGAGGAAATCGAGTCACTGCTCTGGGCATGTTCTGGACCAGCTGGTCAGACATGAAGACTTACTAATGGTCTTCTTCTTGGCAAACCGAGGTGTTCAGTCTCCATACCCACTGGGGACTTGGCATCTTACCAGTAGTCCAGGTGCTCAGAGCTTTTAGCCTCTGCTTCCCCTTCTTTTCAGGGAACTCTCAGGGTGAACGCTGGGGCTGCCCCTATCCAGGAACAAATGGAAAATGCCAAACAGAAATAACTCTGTATTTGCCACACATTGGTGCTTGAGAAAGAGGTTTTTCTGTTGTGGCAGCAATTTTATAGAAATATATATGTATATATTTAATATATGATGACATAGAGTACTTGGAAAACATTTCTTTAAAAACCAAAAATATTATAAAACCATTTGTGCATTCAGCATTGAGACACACACACACAGATACATTTTTCATAACCAATCATTAAGCTACTAAAACAGACAGCTAAAGAATAAACAGGGATTGGCAATAACATTTATGTGGGGTTTTGCAATACATTCTTTAAAAATGGGATGATCTGAATGATTTCTTTTTTTTTTTTTAATTTTTTAAAAAGGTACTTAAATTACATAAATGTTACACAAAAAATGTAGGGGATTCCCATATGCCCCACTCCATACCCCTCCCATACTTTCTTACATTAACAACATCCTTCATTAGGGTGGTACATTTGTTACAATTGATGAACACATATTGGAGCATTGCCACTAAGTGTGGATTATAGTTTACATTATATTTCAAACTCTCTCCCACACACATTTTGTAAGTTATGACAAGATATATAATGGCCTGTATCTGTCATTGAAATGTCATTCAGGACAATTCCAAAGTCCAGAAAATGCCCCCCTATTACAACTATTTTTCCCTCTCCCTTCCCTCAGAACCTCTGGAGGCCACTGCCTCCACATCAATGATAAACATTCTTCCATTGCTAGAATCACAATAAGTCTGTAGTAGAATAATAGTAAGTCTAGTTTAGTCCATCGTTCATTCCCCAATCATAAGGATTCTGGAATGGTGATGCTCACTCCGCCTCTAATTGAGAGGGAGCTTAGATCCCATGGGGCAATGGGTGGGACTCTTTTGCTTGTAGCTGTAGACTCTCTCTGTTCCTTGGGATGGTCGTGGTCCATCATCATTTCCTTGTTAATTGTCCTGGGCTAGCCCAATAAACTGGAGAGTAGGTGTTGCAACCCTTTTGAGATTCAGGGCCTGACTGGCACATGGAAAGCCCAAAGATTTAAATCTCTTGGAAATAAACCTATCAACTCTAGTACTAACTATAGGTTCAAATAGAAGGCACAGAAGAGCCATGTGTAGGGAAACCAAAACTGAGTCCAAACCTGTCACAGTGGGGAGCATAAATTCCAAAGTAGGGCCTACTGGCAGGGCTCCAAACTCCTGAGCTGTCAGCCCTGCCTGTAGTGTCTGGATGTCTCCAGACCCTCAGTAGCCCCACTATGTGAAGCAATATTTACTGTGGTCAATGGGATCCTGCTGAGATGTGCATAAGCATAACCTCTGGGATGACCTCCTGACTCACTTTGAAGTCTCTTAGCCATATAAACTCATTTGTCTTTACCCTTTCCCCTTTTTGGTCAAGGTCTTTTTCCAGTTGCATTGTTAGTTGGTGCTTGGTAGTAATCCCTCGGTACCAGGGAGGCTCATGCCCAGGAGTCATGTCCCATGCTGGGGGGAAGGTATGATTTCTTAAGTTGCTATTCTCCAACCTGTAGCATAACACTTCCCCATGAATAAAATAGATGGAAAAAAATAACTTTCTTGCTATAACGCAGGCTTTAAATACAACAAATAAATATGGAACCAACAAAGCAATTTCAAATTGCAATAAAAATACTTCTCTAAACCCCTTAAAAAAAAAAAAAACAAAAAAACCCTATGGAAATATACAGTCATTGGGAAGCAAATAATAGCATTTAGCATTGAATGCTAAATAATAGCATTAATAGCAATGATAGTATTTGTGCAATAAACTCATCTGAGACCTTGATAAGATTTTAGTGCAAACCCCTAGGGTCCAATACAAGCATAACCCTGTATCAGGGAAGACATTACCAGTTGGAACTTATATGATTTTTGTACATACATATTTTATAAAGTTCTAGATTTAATGTATAGTAGAATATTTTCATCTAGTTAATTCTGTCCCTGAGTAGGGATAACAAAAGAAATGATAGAAATTTACCATTTGGTTTGTATCATATTAGAGTGTTAAAGTCAACCTTAGAAAATCTATAAAAGAGTTTTGTTTTTGCCATTAATTTATCTAACTCTATCTAAATTTCATACCACTGTATGTTAAACATAAGAGAACACTATTTAGAGAAAAATTTTTCTTCCTTTGACAAATTCATATTATGATGAAATTCAATAATATTTAGAAAAATATTATACAAATAGAACCACAGGCGAGTTTGTTTTTGTTTTGTGTTTTTTTAAACAAATAGTTGATTATTACAGGATTTGTTGACAAAAAGCATCAAGGGTTTAGTTAAAAGAACATTATTTTGTACAAACAAACCTTTTAACATAGGATAGATAAACTGGCAGTCAAATGAGATTAAGTAGCTATATTTCTACAGTGAACCATGGCAACCAGGATAAACACAATTATAAACAAGTGGAAGAACATTATTGAATATGAACACATAATGCATTTGTAGCTGCTAAAATAGTAAACTCTAAATGGTTTAATTTAACCATGCAGGTTAACACGTCACAAAATCAAATCACTCTGCATCTTTTTTCTTTTTAAACTAAAACTAGATTTGATTGTAAAGCTATGAAACAATGACTGGATATGACTCCAATTTGTATAAAATTCCCCTTATCTGTTCAAACCTAACTAACTAACTGAGGCTCATCATCTCTCCTTTCATTTTGTAGTGTTGTTTCTAAGCAAGTGTCTGGTATCTGGGCAATGTGGATACACAGCACTCACTGGGACTATCTCAATTTCTTGGCCTTCCTCCAGAGTTTGCAGCACTACCTGGTTGTCTAACCCTTGTCCTTGATGTGTGGCCAGATGGAGAAGAGGTCTGGAACAGTCATTCACATCAAAGTCTGCAGCTCCATCAGAGGATAGAATTAGCATTTCAATACCATCACCTCTTTCTTTTCCATTTACTCCACTATCAAGTTGTCTGAAAGGACTGTGGTTCTGACTTACAGAGTTTGATTGTCCTAGTATAAAATGTACCCAGCATTGCCCCTTGAGTCATACAACTTGGTGCATGTATGAGTTGGTGATGTGCTGGGCTCACACTTGAGGCTTCCACACTTGTCACATCCCTTCCATGACCACCTTGGGTACTCTGAGTTGAAGAACTTCCACATGTTCCTGCCATTGCTTCTACTGATGTCAAGGGAGGGACTTTTGGGGACAAAGGAGCTACCACCGCACCAGATGCTCCTGCTGTATCTCTTCTCTCATTTCCTGTTGCCATATCATCAGACACCACAGGAAACAAACTTCTGTGAGTATTATTTCTTTCAGGTGCTCTGCTGGTACTCTGACTAGGGACAACCTCATCTCCACCAGCCGGGACCGAAGCCAGTGACCCTGAATGACGTGATCGTGTAAAATTAAGAATATGATTCCAAATGATGCTTGATCTGGCTGTCGTAGGAAGGCTGATTGAAGTAAATCCAAGCTGATGTTTTATGGCCAGCCTCAGGTTTTCCAAAATACCCAACTGGGTGAATAAACAGGAAAATCTTCAACTTGTGGAACTAAACAATCAGTTGTCCATAAGGAAAAGCTCTTCTTCCCAACAATTCTGTTTCCACTTTTGACCACCATGTTTCAAATGATCTTTGTCCAAACATTCTCAGAAAGGAACACTGCCAAGTACATCCCAATTCAATGACAAGTAATAGGCTGCAGATAAGGCTGCAGTTCTGAGTGTGGTGTATACAATTATGAGACAATTCTCTCTGCAGCCTTCACTAGACAAGTTGGGAACCACACACCCAGATTTCTAATACCCAACTGTTTTTACAATAAGCTTTCTGGCAGTAAAAAAAAGCAGTTTTAAAAAATTGTTTTTTTTTATTTTAATTCTGAGCCATTTGGACAACAATTCCGCTTGTTGCAGTCATCAGAACGAGGATAACTGACACCATTTGGGGAACACAGAAATTCTTCTTTTTGGCAGGTGGTGCAATTGATTTTATCACTTTTGTGTGAGCAATGCCAACACCCACCACAATGCTGCAGCTCAGTGTAACAATCCATTATTCCCACAGGGTATTTCTCATGGCAAACAGAAGCCCTCTACTTGGCAAGTAGCATGAAATCCCTTGCAAGGTTCACTTTATTGGCACAATGTGCCCTTATCTGTCCAGAAGAAGAAACAAATGAAAAAGGAGCAAAAGAATCAAAAGTTAATACACACAAAAGGATTCCTCTCTAATTCACATCATATATGTATATGTTTAAAGTAGCCAATTTTATTAAGATATTTTCACATACCATACAGTCCATCTAAACTGTACATTCAATGGATTTTGGTATAATCACAGAGTTGTGCATTCATCACCACAATCAATACTAGAGCATTTCATTACTCCAAAAAGAAACTCCCCCTACCCTTAGCAGTTACCACTCAATCCCTCTATCTTTCCCCTGCCATATATAGATGGTAATCTCATTCCATCTCTATAAATTGATTAATATTTACAATTTTTATAAATGGAGTCAAGCAATATGCAGTACTTTGAGTCTGGTTTCTGTCGCTTAAGATGGTTCTCTTTTTTTACAAGGGATGAAAATATATTAATGTATTACTATGCACTATAGTCCGTAGTTTGCTCTAGGTATATTTTTACCTAAATATCACCCTATTATTAACATCTTGTAATGTGAACATACATTTTTTTCTGATTCATGGAAGAACGTTTTTATATTTGTACTATTAACCATGCTCATCGTCCGCTACAGGGTTCATTATGCTATACAGTCCCTTGTTTTATCCTTTAGCTTCCCTTCTAGTGACATACACAACCCTAAACTTTCCCTTTCAACCACAATCATACCCCATATTGGCACTGCTAATTACATTCACTTTAATGTGCTATCATCACCTCTATCCCATTCCAAACATTTACAATCAACCTTATTACAAATTCTGCACAAATTAAGCCTCAGCTTCCTATTCTCTATCCTCATTCTATCTTCTGGTGACCAAACTTCTAGCTATTAGTTCCATGACTTTCCTCATTATATTTAGTTCATATTAGTGAGATCATACAATATTTGTCCTTTTGTGTCTGGTTTGCTTCACTCAACATAATATCCTCAAGGTTCGTCCATGTTGTCATATACATCACAACTTCATTTCTTATAGCTGAATAATATTCCATCGTATGCATATAATACATTTTGTTTATCCATTCATCTATTGATGGACACCTGGGTTGTTTCCATCTTTTGGCAATTGTGAATAACTCTGCTATGAACATCAATGTGCAACACATCACATATTTTGATATAATCACCAGAACCAGAACCATCAAGTTTAAAGTCAGTGAAATACAAAATGATCACCAATGTCTACCAACAAGGTGCAATTGCTTCCAGGAGGATCAAAGTCTAGATACTTGGGAGAATTATGAGAACCATATAAATACATTAACCACCGTTTACAAATTGTCACATCACAACCTATCTCATCTTCTAGGTTGAGGTAGTCAATGTTTCCATCATTTCAAAGATTTGAAGAAGCAAGGGTAATAAACTCTGGCAAACTGATATAAGAACTGTAATTGGTTATAAGCCCAGAATTGAAAAGAAGCAGTTGTTGGAGGATTCACTTCTTTGGCACAAATATCATTTGGCACTGGAACTGTTGTCACATTCATCCACGGTATTACATTCCCAGGCTTCTGGTATTCACTTTCCAAAATGAAACTGATCACCAAGCAGTTTTGTTCCTCAAATTTCCCTGAACACTATGCCAGTCTGAAACCCTTTCTAGAGATGCTGTCATGCAAATGAAATCTGATCCAGAGATGACCTTGTGAAGAGCTAGGTGGTGGTGGAATTGTGGAACTACAAGCTCTGTAACTTTCAATATTCTTGTATGTTTCTATTGTTAATCAGTCCAAACTTCATATTCTGAACCCTTGAATATCAAAATCCAGAAAAGTTATAGTAATGATTTCTCCTGAATTTGCCTTATGAACCAGCTGTGGTGGTTTGAAGCTGTATGTACCCCAGAAAAACATGTTCTTAAATTTAGTCCATTCCTGTGGGTGTGAACTCTTTGTAAGTAGGACCTCAATAACGTTGGGTCTTAATCCTATTAAGAGAATGAACTTTAGACAAAGAGAAAAAAAGCCACAGAGAAAGCAGCCAGAAGCTGAAATCAACAAAGCCTGGAAGAGAAGGGAGACACCAGGAGATGCTACCTTGTACCTTGTCATAATCAAGTATGGCCAGCCATCAGCCCCAGAATCCGGTCTTTGGGAAGAAAGCGTTGCCTTATGTCTTGATTTGGACTTTCTTTTTTTTTTTAAGATTTTATTTATTTATTCATTTATCCCCCCCCTTGCTGCTTGTGCTCGCTGGGCCAGCCAACCACGCCGTGCGGGCGGGCCTGCCCCCACCAGGAGGCCCCGGGAACCGAACCCGGGGCCTCCCATATGGTAAACGGGAGCCCCACTGATTGAGCCACAGCCGCTTCCCTGGACTTTCTTTTAGCCTCAAAACGGTAAGCTAATAAATTCCCATTGTTTAAGTCAACCCTTTTCATGGTGTTTGTTAGAGCAGCCTAGGAAACTAAAATGCCAGCTATAGTTGGTTTTGGCAGGATATTCAGAAGGATATTTATGATTATAGCACTTGGTGTTCAAATTTGTTCCACAAGTTTAACTCTATAGAAACCATGCAGTAGGCAAAAGCCATCACTGACCTCACTGCCAAATCCAATGGACTCTTCAGTTTGTACTTGATCTTTCTGGAGCACTTGACATTGTCTTTCTATTCTTTGTGAAACTGTACTACCTTGTCTTGGCTGGCATTTCTTCTTCTGGTTTTCCCCCTAACTCTGACCTGGTCCATATTAATCCTCCAGCACCAGATCCTCCTTGCTCTGCCAGCTCCTGATATATCTTGGTGCTCGTGGTCATTGCCAAGCTTTCTTCTCTTCTCACTCTCTATGGAAGGTCTCATCCATTCCTACAGTTTCAACTATGATCATGGGTTTAAAATCTCTGATCCAGAGATTTTGCATAGTCAAATATCCACTGGACATTCCAACTTCAAATTCAACAGGGTCTGAACTAAATACCTAATAGTGTTTTCCCAGTCTTTCCCTTTATCCTATATTCTAAATCTTCATTGTCTAAGGCATAATTTGGTTGAAGGGACAGTCACATCATTGGTTGACACTCATGAAATATGCATCTTGTTGGAATGTTCTGCAAGAACATCATATCCATACACCCAAGTGAGAAAAAGCAACACCATCACAGACCTTTTAGGCTCCAGCAAGGGACCAATACCCAAGCAGATGGCATGAGGGAAGGAGAGAAAGAAGAACGGAAGGGGGAAAGGAGCTCTGGAGGCTGCCACAGAGATGCTGGCTACATCTCCCTCTCCCTTCCCTCCTTCCTTCCTGCCCTCAACTGCTTGTGGGCTCTAACCCCTGTAGCAGGAGAGTCCCTGCTTTGATTTGATTTGACATTTTGACATTTTTGAGAGTTTTACTCCATGAATGTGGTATCCATTTATTAGGTTCTTCTTTATTTTCATTTAGGTATGTTCTGTAGTTTTCAGTACAAAGGTCTTATACATCCTTTGTTAGATTTAGTCTTATGTATTTTTCACATTTTTTGATGATATAAGAAACAGCATTTAAATTTAATTTTCCAATCGTTTGTTATAAGTATATAGAAATTGAATTAGGGGGTCGGATGTGGCTCAACTGGTTGGGTGTCCGTCTCCTATATGGAGGGACCCCGGTTTGATACCCGGGACCTCCCGGTAAAAAAAAAAAAAAAAAAAAAAAAAAAAAAGAAATTGAATTAATTTTCTATATTAGCTAATTCCTGCGACCTTGAGAAATTCACTTATTAGTTTCTAGTAGTTTTTTTTGTAGGTTTCTTTGTATTTTCTATGTATATAATCATGTCATCTGTGAATAATGGCAAGTTAAGTTCTTCCTTTCTGATCTTTATGTCTTTATTTCTTTTTTATTGCCTTATTGAAGTGACAAGGATCTCAAGAACAAGGGAGAGAAGAAATAGAGATAATGGACATTCTTGCCTTTTTCTGTGCCATTTATGGTACCCTTTGTTCCTTCCTGGAGATCTGTGTTTCCTTTGGAATCATTTTCCTTGAGCCTTTAGATTTTCTCACAATGAAATCCTGTATAGCTTTTGTTTTTCTGACCATGTCATTAGATTTGAACAACACCATGAACAAAATTTATCTAGCTAACTTGTCTGTACCCAATAAATGCAGAATACACATTTGTTTCCAGTGCACATGGAAGATTTATCAAATTGACTATATGCTGGACTAAAGCAAATTTCAACAAATATAAAAGGTTTGAAAACATAGGATATGCTCTTTAACTGTTGTGGAATTATTTAAAATCAATACCAAACTGATGACTAGAAAATACCTCAAAGCTTGAAAATTAAGCAACATACATCTAAATAATCCTTGGGTCAAAGAAGAAATCACAATGGAAATAAGAATGTATTTTGAAATATATTGAAAATGGTATATATTGAAACTTGTGAATTACAAGTTTAGAAGAAAATTCATAGCATTAAATGCATGTATTGGAAAAGAAAATTTTAAAAGTAAGTATTCATCTGAAGAATTAGGAAAAAAGCACCTAAATAAACCCAAAAAGTAGAAGGAAAGAAATAATAAGGATCAAAGCAGAAATAAATAAAACAGAAATTAAACATATAATGAAGAGAAATGCCAAAGCCAAAAGTTGGTTTTTTAAAAGATGAATTAATTGTTAATCTCCTTGCAAGACTAATCAAGGAATTAAAGTTGAGAAGGTACAATTCACCAATATCAGATATAAAAAAGAAAATATTAGTACAGAGACTACAAACATTTAAAAACAAAAAAGATATTATGAACAATCTAATGTCAATGTATTTGAAAATTTTATGAAATGGATAAATTTAAAGAAAAACACAACTTATCTAAACTAAACAAGAAAGGATAGACGATTTGAATAGCCCGATATCTACTAAGTGATTGAATTTAGTTTAAAATTTTTTTATAAAGAAAATCCAGGTCCAGCTTGCTTTACTGGTGAATCCTTTCAAACATTGAAGGAAGAAAACACATGAACTTTACATAAATATTTTCAGAGAATAGAAAAATAAGGAACACATTTATGATAGCAGTATAACATTAATGCTCAACCTGAGAACTTTCAAGAAAGGAAAATGATAGGTCAATATCTCTCATGAACATAGATGTTACAATCCTGGATGAAATATTAGGGAACGGAATACTGCCATATATCAAAAGGAAAATATATCTTACCTAGGTTGGTTTCATTTCAAAAATATGAGCTGGTTTTAAAATAGGAAAATCAATAATGTATTTCACTTTTAGAGAATAAAGAAGAAAAATCTTATGATCATTTAAATAGAAAAATCATTCACTAAATTTCAAGAGCCATTAATACTAAAATCATAAAAAATAAAAATAAAAAAACCCTTAACAAATCAGCAAGTGTAGGAAACTTTTTAGATTAGATAAAGGGTATTTATTAAATACCTATAGCAAGCATGATGCTTAATAGTGGACTATTGAAACTTACCTTTTGAAAGCAGGACTAAGACAAGAATTTTTATTCAACATTGTACTGAAGTCCTAATCAGTACAAGACAAGCATCTGAAATAAAGTCATAATGATTGTAAAAGATGAAATAAAGCTATCTTATTGCATAAAGTGTTGTTTATGTGAAAAATCTAAGAATCTACAGATAAATGATTATACTTAATTTAGCTGGTCAATAGTACAAAAATCGATTTTGCTTTATTTTGTAGTAGTTAATATTAGGAAATGACATTTTAGAAATGAAATTATTTACAATAGCTTAAGATAATCCAAATACCCAAGAGTAAATTTGACAAGAGTTGTACAATAACTTTGTAGCAGTTTGGCATTGTTTATGAATTCCAAAAATAGATGTTGGATTGTATTTGTAAACTAGTCTTAGTGGGCAGTGACTCACTGAGAAAACCGCTCTGCAGAAGAGTTAATGGGAGTTTTGTATGCTGGAACCGTAGGAAGTAAATACATAGGAGAAGAACACAGAGGAATAGAGATGGCTCCATAGACACGGCAGAGGCCCCGGGAAGAGAGGGAGATTGATAGTCTACAGCTGACCTTATGGAGCGAACAGAGCAACTGAGCCCGGAGAGGAATGAGCCCCGGGAGAGAGACAAGACATATCCCAGCCTACAGCTCATATTAGAAGAAGATAGGACCACGGAGCCTTAAGAGAAGAGGGAGGCTGAACCCTTGCAGACATCGGCAGCCATGTTGCTCCAATATGTGGCAAAAGACTTTGGTGAGGGAAGTAACTTACACTTTATGACCTGGTAACTTTAAGCTTCTACCCCAAATAAATACCCTTTATAAAACCCAACAGATTTCTGGTACTTTGCATCAGCACCCCTTTGGCTGACCAATACAACCTTTATACTAAAAAAAGATACTAAACCTTATTGAGAGGAATTAAAGAGACTTGAATTACTAGAGAGATATGCCATGCACAAGAATTAGAAGAGTCAATAACATACAGTTGTCAATTCTCCTCCAAATCCAAGGCAGTCCCAATGATGATCCCAGCAAGCATTTTGTGGGCATTGATAAGCTGATTCTAAACTTTATTAAGGTTATATTAAAAGGTCCAAAATAGTCAAGACAATTTTATAGAAGAACAAAGTAGTAAGATTTACACTACCAGATATTAACTCTTAGAAAGTTGTTATTTGCTCCAAGAATAGATAAATATACCAAGGGACCAGATTAGAGAGTATACTTGGCAGTTGGGCATATACTCAACATGTGCATACTCTTAGATCCAGAAATTCTACTTCCAAGTATATATGCAACAGAATTCTATATATTTGTTCACTTTAAAATATTTACAAATATGTTCATAACAGCACTATTCAAATTATTCTCATCTATTAATGTAAAATAATTAAATTGTGGTATACTAACATAATGGAGCAACTATACAGAAATGTTCTAATGACCTTTTTACTGATATCATAAACCTAATTTATCCTAAAGATTCTATTGATCTATTTAATTCTATATGAACTATTTGAATAAGTATTTGAATAAGTATTGGCACATGCCAATGTGCTTTTTGTCTGCAAATTGTAATATTTGGAAGCTCTAAAAATAAGACAAAATTGTATTAACTGCATTATACTTTCATGTTTTATTTATTTATTTATTTATTTATTTTTGCTTATTTATTTATTTATTTTTATATTTTAAAAGATGTTTAGATTACATAAATGTTACACAAAAATTACAGGGATTCCCATGTTCCCCACCTCCCAAACCTCCCATAACCTCTCACATAAACATCTTCCATTAGTGTGGCACATCACCTGCAATGGATATATACATCCTGGGGCTTTGCCACTAAGCATGGGCCATAGTTCACATTGTAGACCACACTCTCTCCTACACAGTTCTGCATGTTATATGCTGATGTAAAATGGCCTATATCTGTCGTTGTAATGTCACTCAGGATAATTCCCAAGTCCTGAAAAAGCACCTGTATTACAACTGCTTTTCCCTTCCCTGCCCCAAAAGCATCCAGTGGCCACTGGCTCCATCTCACTGTTGTACTTTCTTCCATTGCTTGAATCACAGTATGTCTACAACAGAATATCATTAAGTCCACTCTAGTCCATAGCTCCTCCCCCAATCCTGAGGAGTCTGGGATGGTGATGTCCACTCCACCTCCAAGTGAGAGGGGGCTTATATCCCATGGATAAGATGGATGGGATTATCCTGCCTGCAGCTGCAGACTCTCTCCATTCCCTGGGATGGCTGTTGTCCATCATCATCTCCTCACCAGGTGACTTGGGTGAGTCCATTGAGCTGTAGAGTAGGAGTTGCAGCTCCACCGAGATTCTAGGCACAGCTGGCATAGGGACAGGCCAAAGGCTCCAGACTCTGGAAGTACACCTACAAACTCCAGCACCAAGTATAGGTTTGAATAGAAGGGACCGAAGGACCATGTGTAAGGAGGACTTATTTGAGTCCAACTCTGTCACTCTCAGGAGCACAGATTCCAAAGTATAGCCCACTGATAAGGCATCAGTCTCTGAGCTATCCCCCTTATATAGGACCTCGGTGTCTCCAGAGCCCTCAGGAGCCTGTGTGTGGGGTGATCTCCACTTTGGTGTTCTATGAGATCCTACTGAAGTATGCGTAAGCATCACCTCTGGGATGACCTCCCGACGCGCTTTGAAGTCTCTTAGCCATATGAACTCATTTGTCTTTACCTTTTCTCCCTTTTATTCAAGGTCTTTTTCCAGTCAGATTGCCAGTTGGCACTTGAAATTAATCTCTCATTGCCAGGGAGCTCATCTCTGGGAGTCTCATGTTTTATTCTGACATAATTTCAAATGTGCAAAAATTTGCAAGATTACCACAAAGAACTATCATATCCCTTCCACCCAGCTTTCCTAATTATTAACATTTTATCATGTTTGCTCCTTTCTCATATCTATCTATCTATCTATCTATCTATCTATCTATCTATCTATCTATCCAGTGAAAGAGAGTTTTTGGAACCATTTGAGGTCAGGTTGCAGACATGATGCCTGATTTTCCTTAGTATATTGGTGTGTATTTCCTAAAAACAGGTGCACTTTCCTATAGAATCACAGAACAACCAACAAAATCAGGAAATTAACATTTATCCATTATTACCATCTGATCCAAAGACCCCATTCAAATTTTGCTGATTGTCCCAGTAACATCCTTTATAGGTTCAGGATCCAAATCAAGGCCATGTGTTGCATTTAGCTGTCATGCCTCTTTAGTCTCCATCAATATGAAACAGTTACTCACTCTTTCCTTGTGTTTCAAGACCTTCACAGTAAGGCCAGTCTTACTGGGTAGAGTCTCCCTTAGTTTGATTTGTCTGATGATTTGTTGTGTCTAGGTTTAGCTTGTATATTTTTGGCAGAAAGATTATCAGTGAAATGTTGTGTTCCTCTCAATGCATCATACCAGGTGACACACAGACAGATTTGTCACATTATTGGTGATGTTGACTTTTATTACTTGATTGAAATGATGTCTACAGTTCTCTTCATTGTATAGTTAATAATATTTGTACTTCTTAGTTATTCAGTAATTACTCATTTTGTGGGGAGATACCTTGATCCAAATCAAATTTTCACCCACTAGTTTTAGCACTCATAAATGATCCTTGCTTGGTCAATTTTTACTCCGATGGTTCCAAGTGGTGGTTTTCTAACTTCACCACTCCTCATGATGGGCAGCAGTAGGGACTGGAGCTTGGGCTACTGGTGCAGGCTGGTGGTGTAAGGGTGGGATGTAAAGACCTAGTCCTCCCAATTGGGGTGTGTGTGGTCTGATCCCAGATCTCTGCCTTTGATCAGCTACTTCAGATAGCTGGGGGATGGCTCTGAGGGTGGCCATTGCCCCAACCCCCCTTAGGCAAAGAGAAATCTGAAATTCAGGGGCCCCTACAATCTGGCTCCAACTTTTATTTCTAAACTCCAAAACTTGTCTCCCTTTTCTGGTCCAGAGTCCATCCAGACAGGATTCCTCTCTGGCCCACATCCTACCCTCTCCATGCTGTATCAACTCTCAAGAACCCTCTCCACTGGCCATCACATGCCATTCTTCAAGACTCATCGGCAATGAATGACCCTTTAGGCTCTGGTCATCTAGTATCCTTGCAGTTTCAATTTCATTCCTGGGATGTTACTCTAGGTTTGAGGAATGATCAGACGGGAAAATCTAGTATCATGAAGAAAAGTTTGAAGTTTGCTGCAAGAGATCAGGAGAAAGATTTTGAGCAAAGATAGGCGAAGTGAGGAAAACCTGGGACTAGAGATCCTGTTGAGCAAGGGCAGCTGATGGCGGGGACAGGGGCCAAAGGGCTGGAACAACCTGCTCTATTCCTGCCACATTCTCCCTGAGCCCCAGGTGAGTCCAGCCCAGCCAAAGGGTCATTTCTGGAGGACGGTCCCCAACCCCCAAACTGCCACCCACTGCTGTCATTTCTGTTCTCCCAGCTAAATGTTACCGCATGAAAAATAAGACTAAGTAGTTTAAAATTATGTATAAATTTTTTTGAAAAGTCCATAGTTATTAATTTCAATAACATTGCAAATTACATATTTGGCTCACAGGAGCACTGATTTCCTAAGGATCTGGAAGTGTTTCATACTGATGGTCCGTGGAAGGACCCTCACAATATTATAGGCAGGGAGGAGGGAAAAAATTACATTTTGTCATGAACTTAACTGAGCGCAGAGAAAGGAAAGCTTATCACCCACGGTTTTGTATTTTATGGTTCACCAGAATTTATGGCAGATAAAGTAAAAACATCTACAACTTAAATATAATTAAATATTACATAAGAAAATTGTGTTTTAAATTATTAAACAAAGCACCTCTTCTTGGACATTATAATAAAATGTTATCACGCTGCACCTGGGGAAGGTTGAGGGAAAATAAACAGGTTTTCCTCAGGCTCTGACTATCTCTTGGTTTGGATGTGAAGGTTCAAGGCTTCGGGTTTGGAGACTTCTTGTCCAGGCACTTTTTTGAATCCTGGACCCAACCGGCTTTGACGTTAGCACAGACCTCTTTGTTCAGTTTAGTTTTGAAGCTGTAGGAGAACGGGTATACAGTTAGATGGAGCACCTTAGGGATTCTGCCCAGGAGCATGGCTCGTGGGACCCAGACCTGGTCAGCCCCCCTCCGTGGGTGAGGGTCCTGGCATTGGGGCAGGAGGAGAGAAGGCTGGAAGGATGAGCCCACAGGAGGAAGCTCTGCACTCACTGTCCTAGATGGAGCCCTCCTGGCTCCCGGCTGGAGGCAGGGGGATGAGCTGCCTGATATCCCTGAGGAGTTGCCTGGGGCGAGGATGGAGCAAGGATGGATTTTCTCCTCCTGAGTTCAGTTTTTCCATGCATTAAAGGAGCCCTTTAGATTAGATGGTTAATTTATCTGACTCGTACAGACGTGAACCCGGACCTCCCTGCCCTTTCCCTGCGGGGGCCAGGCATGGTCCACTCACACCACAGCTTCCTGGTGACACTGGCTGCTGCTGACTCTTGTGTAGCTCTCCAGCCTCCTGGGAGACCTTCCTCCTGACCACACCAAAGCAGCAGGTGCCTGGGAGAGTAGCAGCTTCTGAAAAAAAAAATATTTTTTTGCAGAGAATGTGACAGTTAGGATGCATTATAAGTATGGATTTGTAAGGGAAGGAGGAGAAGGTGGGAGAAAACATCATTACCTGAGCTAAACCCAGTACCCACCCACTCCCAAGTTCAGTGCTTTAGTCCTGGTCCCAGAGAGTAGTGTTACCTGTGAGTCAGTTTCCTCTATTGAACTGTAGGGAACTATCACTATTGATGGAATATAGAGAAATCTTCGGAGAGTCTGCTAATCTAAAATATCTGACCCTGGGGAGGGAAGTTCGAGGACTTTGCTTCCCACAGCCCATGTCATCTGCTGAGATTTCACTGGGTCCTTATCTTCATGACACAGCCACTGTTTCAGGAACCTCCACTGGACCACAATCCAAAAATTGAAGCCCCAAAGCAATAGCATGTTTCTCTCTACTCTTGCCTTAAATGTCCTTTACATCCCAGTAAGAGAGGGTCCTTCCTTCTGTGCAACACCTCCAAACAATGAGGGGTAAAGTAGTGGCTGCACTTAGCCTTTCTTCCCACAACTAGTGTCAGCAAAGATGAAGGGAACTGCCTTCAGTGGCCTGGGCATCTAGTTTTACCTCTGCCTCTGATCAGTTGTGACATTGTTACACTTCTTAATTCCTCTCTGGGTCTCAGTTTCTCCATCTTTAAAATGCAATAAGTTGGCGATGACTCGTGATGGGATGTTAGTCCCTGTGGTAGTTAAAATGGTAAGCTTTAAAGAGGGAGGAGGCTCACCTAGCTGAGCAAGCACCTGGGTACTGAAGGAGGCTGTGAGGAGCAGGCACAGAAGAGCTGTGGACACCTTCATGCAGGAGAGTGGGGACTAGAACCTCAGAGTGAGAGCTGGAGGCTGCTGGGCTGGTCTCAGACTCTCTGCTGCTCTGACTCCTCTGCCTGCCTTTATAGGAGGTAGGAGGTGGGGAAAGTTCATGATTAAGGAACCGTGAAGTAAAACCCTGAATGAGCAGACACCAGATTCAGGAGGTGATTTCCAGACATCAAAGGAAGGAAGCCAGGAAGCTGGCATGGAGCGGGGGTGGAAGTGAATGTGCTCGTGCCCTGCAAAGTGTGGGAAGTTACCTCATTGGACTATTATTTGAAATGGAAAAAAGAAAGGAAGAATGGAAGCTGAGGTCATGATGGAGTGGAGATGCAAAGACCTGCCCCTCCCGGGAGCCCAGGAGACCTAAGGCGCAGGTCCCTGGATCCTAAACCAGCCAGGCTCCTTTAGAACCCCAGACAGACAGCTTGGCAGAACCTTGGCAGAATGGCAGATCCAGGGCTCTTCAGGCCTTACTGCTCTGGGTACTCAGTGCCACGGAGCAGCAGAACTGGACGGCCCTTGCTGACCTTGCAGAGCTGCACTTCCCCAACATTTATTGAGCCCCTAAAGTTTATTTCCAAGTGAAACCACACAGAGAAGACCAATATTTCAAGCAGAACAAGGTGGAATGGGTCTGTTTGAAAGAAGGCTTTCCAAACTCCTCCCTTCGTATGCATTGGAAGGGGGGTGCAAAGGGAAGGAATTAAGTTTGCAAATCAGTAGTCTCATCTACTCACCAACCTCCTCCCTCCAGATGGTAAGCGACCAGACCCAAATGTGGCCTCAGCTGGTCCTCTCCAGGGGAAGGAGGGTGCAAGAAAGGGTGATGGGTTGAATTCTCTACCCCAGTTTGGACATGTCCTTGTTATTGGCCCACATTCTGGTGGGTGTGGACTCCAATAAATATGATCTCTTCAAGATGTTATTTCAGGTACGGGGTGACTAAACTACATCCAGCTGAGCTTTAATCCAGATTACTGGAGCCCTTTATAAGTAGAGTGAAAGTCAGACAGAGAAGCCAGGAGAGGCTGCCATGTGCATTGCCATGTGGCAGAGAAGCCAAGGAGCAAGGATCACTGGTATCCTTGCTAGCCAGGCCTAGAAAGCCCCAGTCTTCTGGGAGAAAGCATTGCCTTGCTGATACCTTGATTTTGGACTTCTCCTAGCCTCAAAACTGTGAGTCAATAAATTCCCACAACCCACTGAGATATTTGTTTTAGCAATTGGAAAACTAAAACAAACAGCACGAGAGAAAATCAAAGCAAGAACTCTGACTTGGCTTGCAAATTTTCCATTTTAATTACTTTCACTTATACAATTTAGTGGTATTAATTACATTCACAATGACGTGCTACCGTTATCACCATCCATTACTGAAACTTTTCTAACATCCCAAATAGAAACTCTGTACCCATTAAGCATTAACTCCACATTTCCTTCCCCCCTCTAATCCCCTCCACTCCTGGTAACCAGTAATCTGCTTTCTGTGTCTATCCTGCAATATCTGTACTTTTGTGTCTGGCTTGTTTTACTCAACACGATGTCTTCAAGGTACTTTGTGTTGTCTCATGTATCAGAACTTCATTTCTTTTTATGGCTGAATAATATTCCATTGTATGTATATACTACATTTTGTTTATCCATTTATTTGTTAATGGACACATGGGTTGTTTTCACCTTTTGGCTATTGTAAAAAATGCTGCTATGAGCATCAGTGTAAAAATATCTGTTCAAGTCCCTGCTTTCTATTCTTTTCTGTATATACCTAGAAGTGGGATTACCGGGCCAGGTGGTAACTCTATACTTAACTTTCTGAGGAACAACCAAATTGTTTCCACAGAAGCTACAGTATTTTACACTTCTACCAACAATGTCTTAGTGGAGCTGTTTCTCCACATCTTTCCCAACACTTGTTATTTTCTATTTTTTAAATAATAGTCATTCTAGTGAGCATAAAGAGGTATCTTATTGTGGTTTTTATTTGGATTTCCCTAATGGCTAATGATGCTGATCCTGCCCCTTCTTGACCTGATAGAATTTTGTTCATGCTGCCCCCTTCTTCTCCAGGTCCTGCAATACTCTCTTTCTTGTCTCCGTGATTTATTTTTGCAGAGAATAAATATTTTATTAACTGATTACAGTTGAAAGTCACAAACAAAAAAAATGGTATATTGAGGCAGAGCTATATACATATAGACCAATCCAAAGACTGTCGACTTTACATTTTAATAACCTCTGCACTTTCCTTCTACACATCTAGGCAGTGTGTTCTTCTTTCCTTCTCAGTTAAAGAAACAAATCTTGGCCAATATTTCTAAGTCATATTTTGATGACAACTTATAGGATCATGATCATGGATTGAGACAATGACTAGTGTATCAAATGCTACCTGATAGTTTCCTCAGCATATTCCATGTGTGGTGGTACATTTTATTTGTATTCATTTATGGTGGTGTGCAAAATCTGAAAATTGGTTGTTTTCTCTTTTTCCAGTGATTTTTTAAGGCTCAGCTTAATTGATGCCTTCTTCATGTAACCTTCCCCGGCACACTCAATTTCACACTTATCAACAGCCTTTCTCTAGCCTGGTTTGTATGTTTTACTTACTTGCTGATAAAAATCTTAGAACAAACTTAGATCTTCTTCTTCTAAGACAGAGATTTTTCCTTTGTCTCTCTCTGGCTGAGCAGACAATCATCACTTAAGCTTGCTGATGATATGTAGGGACAAGGACACAGGGTCCCTGTCCAAAAGAGAGTGGTACTGCTCCTGGAAGTCAGGTCAGCAGGTCAAGGACTCACAGCTTCCAGATGACAGCCCATTTTCTGTAGGAAGTGCTCAAAGTGAAGGCACCAGGGGCTCCCTGCCCAGGATCTCAGAGGGAACACCAGCTGGTATTGTTGGTTAGGGAAGAGACCCCTACTTGCCACCCAGACGAGCTGAGAATGGACATACTACTACTACAGCTATTTCATTGTTGTAGCATTTTTGTAAGGACATTTTAAGGATTTTATTTAGTAGTTTGCCCTTTCATATCATGCATTGTCAGCTAAACAGCATCCTATTATGTCCTCACTGCCAGCCCCTGAAATAAGGCCACACAGTTTAAGTTTATTGGTTGTGGCGGCAGGCTTCTCTGTATCCATGAGCAGGGTTATGCTGTGGTGACAAATGACCCCCAAAGCCAGTGGCAACTGTTCATGTTATGTGGTAGTCTCAAGTTGAGTGTCTTTGCTTCACTTTGTCCTCAGTAAGGATCCCAGTTAGTAGGACGGTCTACCATGGGGAACAGTACCAGTTACCACGACAGTGTAAGGAGTTAAGGAAATTTCTGCACCAACTCTTAAAATACTTCTGCCAAGAAGTGACATATGTTGCTTCTAATGACTTTTCCTTGGCCGAATCAAGTCACATGCCTGTGCTTGTCTTCAGGATGGCATGGAAGTACAATCTTACCGTGGGGCACAGGAACCAGAACTGGAGATATCAGTGTGGATCTCTAATCATGACCACACCCTCCATGTCGTCCACATCAGTTCAGTAACCGTGAAGCATTGTAAAGAAGTGACGGTGCCGTGTGACACTCCTAGATTAAACAGTACCTAACATTTCGTATTTAAAGTAGTCTACTCTTTTTCTAAAAAAAGCATTTTTTAATTTTAATTTGAGGCAGGATGTTGAATCTAAATGCTTTCCTAATATTTAGTGGTTTCCATACAATCTGAATCAAACATGTTTTATTTTTTTCATCAAAAACAAACAAACCCACAAATGACTCTTCTCTAAAATTTTAAAATATCATGCAAAATTAAGTCAATTATAGAAACTTTATTTAGTTCTGATAAATATTCTTGCATTTTAATACATTAACTGGTTGAATAATTTAGACCATAACACTTTACAGATGTTGGCACATAGAGGCAGCCTCAGTGTGCCTTCTCCAAAAATGTTTTGTGCCTCCTAGCACACTACTATTAAATAAAGTCATTTCCCTATTAGGAATCGTTCATTATTAAGTTGTCTTCATGTATGATAGTTCTCAAGTAGTTTCATTTTTCAGCTTTTTTGCTTTGTAATTGGACTATTTTTTTCTTTTCCAGTATTTAAATTTACTTGTAGCCATACATAGTATATTATCAAGGTGAGAAAGTTTTCTTTGGTTACCTGCATTCAGTGTGACTGACTTGAATGCTATGCTTCCTCATGGCAACTCCTCTCAAAGACCAGGCGGTTGGTTGTTCTAATGCAGAGGGGCTGCACACCTGTCCTCCAGCTCGCTGAAACATTATGATCATTATGAGCAGTATTTATGGTAATTATTTCTGCAACATTATTGAGGCACATGTGTACTTGGTCCCCAACTAAGTCAGTCTCCTCCATATCAACAAGGAACTTAAAAGGAATCTCTTGGAGACAACCAGCAAGATAGCAACAGAGTAAGGAGCTCCTAGAATCAGCTCCTGCTACAGGGCAGTTAGTAATCACACAGAGCTATCTAAAGCACTTCTTTTGGGGGCTCCAGGGGACCAGAAAAGCATCCGACAACATCCTTGAAAGAATGGAAGGAGGAGACTGCCCATCTGCAGAGAAGATTCTTAAGTAGAACACTCCATGCCATGGTGGCCAGTGGCCATTCTCCACTGGAGGCACAAGCTGCCTCAGGAGCTATTCCGTGGCTGGAATTGGACGTTCCACTTCCCAAAAATGGGGGAGGAAGAGATGATTGGGCACCAACTTCAGCTACTGATTAGTAAGTATAATTCTAAAGTATAATTCTAAGAACAGCTAAAGTTTGAACCTGTCCAAGTCACAAAGAGGCCGGTAGCGGCCATCTTAACTCCGCACCTGACATGAGGGGAAGCAGGGCTGACTGAAAATCACTTTGCTGGTAGGGACCAGCTTCTTTCCATCTAGATCAGATTGCAGCTCTAGCCTAAGCCCCAGGCTCACCTCAGACAGGGAGGAAACTGGAGGGAGCTACGCCAGCCTCTGCGGGAAACTATAAGCCATGCCGTGGAGGCCAGTGATCATCCTACTTTGGCAGCGCAAGGCACCCCAGGAGCTGTTCTGTGGCAGGAATTGGAAGCTCCATTTCCCAAAAACAGGGGAGAAAGAGACGGTTGGCCACCATTTCAGCTACTGATTAGTAAATTCAGCAGGCTAAAGTATAACCCTAAGAACAGCTGAAGTATGAAACTGTCCAAGTCAGAAGGAGGCCGGTAGCTGCCATTTTGACTCCACCCCCAGCATGAGGGGAAGCTGGGCTGACTGAAAATCACAGTGGTTTCTTTCACCCAGATTGGCTTGCAGTCCTAGTCTAGGCTTTAGCCCCACCTCTAGCAGGAAGCTGGAGGGCCCTGCACCAGCCTATTCAGGTAACTGCAGGTACATTTGGCTGGCACAGACTGAATAATCGGAAATCTACCGGGGCAACTGCGGTCATCTTGGACCTGCACAGCACAGATTGCTGCCCACACCTGCAGCTCCATCCCAACCCAGGCAGGGGAGAAAGGGGCATGAAGCTTCTTCAGTGTCTCTGGGCACTACAGTCTGCATGTAGTGCATCTGCATGAATTGCATGTAGTGCATCTGCATGAATTGCATGTAGGCCTGCATGAATTGCATTATTATACACAGCTGTGGCTCTGTCCCTACCCCTGGCAAAGGAGAAAGTTGGGTGAAGCTTCATTGGTCCATGGGGAAATGAGGGCAGTTTGAGCCTCCACAGCTTATAGCACAAACTACATCCTTGGCTCCTACTACACAACCAGCAAGGGAGAAAGGGTAGGAAGCCCCAAACTAAAGAGAAAAACTGCACCCAGAATAAATACTCTAGTAAGCCAGATGCCAAGACACCAACAAAAATTACAATCCACACCAAGAAACAGGTGGTGTTATGACATAAAGGAGTTGAGACAACTAATCATAGATGTTCAAACAAATCTCCTTAATAAATTCAATGAGATGGCTAAAGAAATTAAAAATATTAAGAAGACACTGAATGGGCACAAAGAAGAATTTGAAAGCATACATAGAAAAATAGCAAATCTTGTGGGAAAGCATACATAGAAAAATAGCAAATCTTAAGGTGAAATAAATGAAATTAAAAATACACTGGAATCATATAATAGCAGATTTGAGGAGGCAGAAGAAAGGATTGGTGAGCTTGAAGAAATGGCCTCTGAAAGTGAACATACAAAAAAACAGATGAAGAAAAGATTGGAAAAACTTGAACAAGTTCTCAGGGAACTAAACAACAGCAAGAGACGTGCAAACATACATGTCAGGGGTGTCCCAGAAGGAGAAGAGAAGGGAAAAGGGGCAGAAGGAATATTTGAAGAAATAATGGTAGAAAATTTCCCAACCCTATTGAAGGACATAGATATCCATGTCCAAGAAGCACGATATACTCCCATCTGAAAAAATCCAAATAGACCAACTCCGAGACACATACTAATTAGAATGTCAAATGCCAAAAACAAAGAGAAAATTCTGAGAGCAGCAAGACAAAAGCAATGCATAACATATAAGAGATACCCAAAAAGATTAAGTGCAGATTTCTCACCAGAAACCATGAAGGCAAGAAGACAGTGGTATGACATATTTAAGATACTGCAAGAGAAAAACTTCCAGCAAAGAATCTCATATCTGGCAAAATTGTCTTTCAAAAATGAGGACAAGTTTAGAATATTCACCTATAAACAGAAACTGAGAGAGTTTGTAACCAAGAGACCTGCTTTGCAGGAAATACTAAAGGGTGTGCTACAGCCTGAAAAGAAAAGACAGGAGAGAGAGGCCTGGAAGAGAGTCTAGAAATGAAGATTATATCAATAAAAGTAACTAAAAGTGTCAAAAGAGTGGTGAAAATAAAATGACAGATAAAACCCAAATATTCAGGAATAAACTTAACCAATGATGTAAAGCACTTGTATTCAGAAAACTACAACCCATTGTTAAAAGAAATAAAAAAAGACCTAAATAATTGGAAGAACATTCCATGCTCATGGATTGGAAAACTGCATATCATTAAGATGTCAGTTCTACTCAAATTGATATACAAATTCAATGCAATCCCGATAAAAATTCCACCAGCATTTTTTAAACCAATTTAAACTAAATAACTGAAAGGACATTCCATGCTCATGGATTGGAAAACTACATATCATTAAGGTGTCAATTCTACTCAAATTGATATACAGATTCAATGCAATCATGATAAAAATTCCACCAGCATTTTAAAAATCAATGGAAAGCATGATTATCAAATTTATTTGGAAGGGTAAGGGGTCCTGAATAGCCAGAAACATCTGAAGTTGGAGAACTCTCATTTCTGGACTTTAAGTCTTATTACCTAGCTACAGTGGTAAAAAAAATTTGGTACTGGCATAAAGACAGACACATAGACCAATGGAACCAAATTGATGGTTCAGAAACAGACCCTCACATCTATGGTCAAGTGATTTTTGACTAGCTTGTTAAACCCACCCACCTCAAGCAGAACAATCCATTCAACAAATCATGCTGAGAAAACTGGATATCCATGGCAAAAGAAGGAAAGAAGACCCCTATATCACACTTTATACAAAAATTAACTCAAAAATGAATAAAAAACCTAAATGTAAAATCAAGAACCGTAAAGCTTCTAGAAGAAAATGTAGGAAAATATCTTCAAAACCTGGTAGTAAGTGTGGATTCTTAAAGGAAATGAGATGAGGACTGAGATGGACTACTAATATTTAATATATGTAGAAGTTTTAATTAGCTTTACTGTAAAAGTGTGGAAATGTACCGAATTGATGGTAACACATTATAGTGAGTAACAGCTGGCGTTTAAATGGGGATGTGGCTGAAAATGGTAGTCTAGGGATGTAAATGACAATTGACAGAAAGCTAGAGAATAATCTAGGGACTGAATAGCACAGTAAACCCCGAGGTGGATGAGAATTGTGGTTGATGGTACAGATGCAAGAATGTCCTTTGTGAGCTAGAGCAGGTGTACATCACTATTGCAGGGTGGTGGGAATGTGGAGAAGCATGGGAAAAATACAACTGCAGTGACCTATGGAGTGTGATTAACAGTAATAATGTAATATTCTTGCATCTATGCCAAAGATGTACTCTGTTGATAATGGGGGAGTATGGAAAATGTGTGCCAAATGTACGCTATGGACCTGATAATAATTGGATGATATTATCTCATAATCTGTATTAAATGTTCCACCATGGTGTGGTGTTTTGATAGAGGGGTATTGTTTGGGAATTCTGCACATGTGCATGATTGTTTTGTAAGTTTACAACTTCTGTCATAAAAATATATTTAAAAAATAATGATGGGGTGGGTTGGGGGAAATATACACCAAATGTAAGAAAAGGACTATAATTAGTAGTAAGATTTTGACAATATTCTTTCATAATTTGTGGCAAATATCTCATGATAATACAAGGTGTTGGTGGAGGGTTGATGTATGGGACCCCTGTATGATGTTATGAATGTTTGATTTGTAAGTTCACAACTTTTGCTATACACTTATTGTATATGTATGTTCATATATAAATGATATAATAATAATAATAATAAAAGGGTAGGTTTGGAGGAAAATACTTTGGTTAGTAGTAATATTTTGAGGATGCTCTTTAATCATTAATTAAAAATGTTTAACAACAATGCAAGGTATTGGTGGTAGGGTGAGGTATGAGAGCTCTGTATCATGTTATGAATGTTTGTTTTATAAGTTCACAACTATTGCTATTGTTTATGTATGTTCATGTATGAGTGACATACTTTAATACATTTTTTTTAAAAAAAGGATCTTTTAATGGTTTTAAAAGGAATTCACACTTTTTGCAGAAAAGGTGAAAAATACAGGAATGAATTTCATCTTTTCATTCCTGAAAAGGACAAAATCAGTATCATTTTATAAAATGGACAAAATCAGTATCATTTTAAAGAAGATTGAAGGATTGTACTTTCTTTTAGTTTTTATTTCTCTTTATTTGTTTGTGTGTATGTAGTAAGGGCATAATGCATACAGAATCACAATGAACATATTATCTTTTTTAAAAGTAAACTTTATTTTTTATTTATTTTTCTTTTTTACTTTATTTAAAAATTGAAAATATAAACAATTAAAAACTAAAAAGTAAATACAGATGAATAAATATATACATTTCTCAATTAAATATAATGGATACATATAAAATTTTTTTTGAATCAAACAGTATGTTACACAATATATGTGGTTTATAGTATGCATTCATACAGTATTTGTCCTTTTGTGTCTGGCTTGCTTCGCTCAACATAATGTCCTCCAAGTTCATTTATGTTGTCATATGCTTTACAACTTCATTTCTTCTTATAGCTGCATAATATTCCATCGTGTGAATAGACCACAGTTTGTTTATCCATTCATCTGTTGATGGACACCTGGGTTGTTTCCAGCTTTTGGCAATGGTGAATAATGTTGCTATGAACATCAGTGTGCAGATGTCTGTTCGTGTCACTGCTCTCAGTTCTTCTGGGTATATACCCAGTAGTGGTATTGCAGGGTCATGTGGCAAATTTATATTCAACTTCTTTAGGAACTGCCAAACAGTCCTTCATAATGGCTGTACCATACTTCTTTCCAACCAACAGTGAAGAAGTGTTCCTATCTCTCCACATCCTCTCCAACACTTGTAGTTCTCTGTCTTTTTAATAGTGGCCATTCTGGTAGGTATGAAATGATATCTCATTGTAGTTTTGATTTGCATTTCCCTAATCATGAGTGATGTTGAGCATTTCTTCATGTGTTTTTTTGCCATTTGTATTTCTTCTTTGGAGAAATGTCTATTCAAGTCTTTCACCCAGTTTTTTAATTGGGTCATTTGTCTTTTTATTGTTGAGTTGTAACATCTCTTTATATATCCTGGATATTAAACCCTTATCAGTTATGTGATTTCCAAATATTTTTTCCCATTGAGTTGGCTGCCTTTTCACCCTTCTGACAAAGTCCTGTGAGGTGCAAAAGTGTTTAATTTTGAGGAGGTCCCATTTATCTACTTTTTCTTTTGTTGTACATGCTTTGGGTGTAAGGTCCAAGAAGCCATCACCTACTACAAGGTCTTGAAGATGTTTCCCTACATTTTCTTCCAGTAGTTTTATGGTCCTGGCTTTTATATTTAGATCTTTGATCCATTTTGAGTTGATTCTTGTATAGGGGTGAGATAGGGGTCTTCTTTCATTCTTTTGGTTATAGATATCCAGTTCTCCCAACACCATTTGTTGAAGAGACTGTTTTTTCCCATTAGCATGGGCTTGGTAGGTTTGTCAAAAACCAGTTGACTGTATAGGTGAGGGTTTGTTTCTGGGTTCTCAGTTCTATTTCACTGATTGATGGGTCTATCTTTATGCCAGTACCATGCTGTTTTGACCACTGTAGCTTTGAAATATATTTCAAGGTCAGGCAGTGAAATTCCTCCCACATTGCTCTTCTTTTTTAGAATACTTTTGGCTATTCAGGTGCACTTACCCATCCCAATGAATTTGGTAATTGCCTTCTCTAATTCTGTAAAGTAAGCTGTTGGGATTTTGATTAGTATTGCATTGAATCTATAAATCAGTTTGGACAAGATTGACATCTTTGTGATATTTATTCTTCCAATCCATGAACACGGAATGTCTTTCCATTTGTTTAGGTCTTTTTTTTTTTTTAAGATTTTATTTATTTATTCATTTATCCCCCCCTTGCCGCCTGCGCTCGCCGGGTCAGCCAACCATGCCGCGCGGGCGGGCCTGCCCCCACCAGGAGGCCCCTGGAACCGAACCAGGGGCCTCCCATATGGTAAACGGGAGCCCCACAGATTGAGCCACAGCCTCTTCCCAGTTTAGGTCTTTTTAAATTTCTTTTAGCATTGTTTTGTAGTTTTCTGCATATAGGTTCTGTACTTCCTTGGTTAAATTAACTCCTAGGTATTTGAGTCTTTTTGTTGCTATTGAAAGCGGAATTTTCCTCCTGATTTCCTCCTCACATTGTTCAGTACTAGTGTACAAAAACATTTCTGATTTTTGCATGTTGATCTTGTATCCTGCCACTTTGCTGAACTCATTTATTAGTTCAAGTAGCTTTGTTGTGGATACTTCACGATTTTCTAAATACAGGATTATGTCATCCGCAAACAGTGAGAGTTTTACTTCCTCTTTTCCTATTTGGACGCCTTTAATTTTTTTGTCTTGTCTAATTGCCCTCGCTAGAACTTCTAGTACAATGTTGAATAACAATGGTGACAGTGGGCATCCTTGTCTTGTTCCTGATCTTAGGGGGAAAGCTTTCAACCTTTCCCCATTGAGTATGATGTTGGCTGTGGGTTTTTCATATATGCCTATTATCATATTGAGGAATTTTCCTTTTATTCCTATCTTTGGAAGTATTTTTATCAAAAAAGGATGTTGGATTTTGTCAAGTGCCTTTTCTGCATCTATTGAGATGATCATGTGGTTTTTTTCCTTCAATTTGTTAATGTGGTGTATTACATTGCTTGATTTTCTTGTGTTGAACCAGCCTTGCATACCAGGAATAAATCCCACTTGGTCGTGATGTATAAGTCTTTTGATATGCTGTTGGATTCTATTTGCAAGTATTTTGTTGAGAATTTTTGCATCTATGTTCATTAGAGAGATTGGTCTGTAATTTTCTTTTCTTATGGAATCTTTATCTGGCTTTGGTATTAGGGTGATGTTGGCTTCATAAAATGTGTTGGGTAATTTTCCATCCTCTTCAATTTTTTGGAAGAATTTAAACAAGATTGGTGTTAATTCTTTTAGAAATGTTTGGTAGAATTCACCTGTGAAGCCATCTGGTCCTGGACTTTTCTTTGCTGGGAGATTTTTGATGACGGATTCAATCTCCTTAATTGTGATTGGTTTGTTAAGTTCTTGTATTTCTTGTTGTGTCAGTGTAGGTTGGTTATGAGTTTCTAGAAATGTGTCCATTTCATCTAGATTCTCTAGTTTGTTGGCATATAGTTTCTCATAATATCCTCTTATGATTCTTTTTATTTCTGTGAGGTCATTTGTAATTTCCCCCCTTTCATTTCTGATTGTATTTATTTGCATCTTCTCTCTTTTTTTCTTTGTTAGTCTAGCGAGGGGTTTGTCAATTTTATTGATCTTCTCAAAGAACCAGCTTTTGGTTTTGTTGATTTTCTCTATTGTTTTTCTGTTCTCATTTTCATTTATTTCTGCTCTAATCTTTATTATTTCTTTCCTTCTTTTTGCTTTGGGATTGGTTTGCTGTTCTTTTTCTAGTTTCTCTAGTTGTTCAGTTAAATCTTTGAGTTTAGCTCTTTCTTGTTTTTTAATATAGGCATTTAGGGCTATAAATTTCCCTCTCAAGACTGCTTTCTCTGTATCCCATAAGTTTTGATACGTTGTGTTCTCATTTTCATTTGTCTCAATAAATTTACTGATTTCACTTGCAATTTCTTCTTTGACCCACCGAATATTTAGGAGTGTGTTGTTTCGTCTCCATACATTTGCAAATTTCCTTTTTTTCCTGTCTGTTATTGATTTCTAGTTTCATTCCATTATGATCTGAGAAGGTGCTTTGTATAATTTCAATCTTTTTATATTTATTGAGAGTTGTATTGTGACCTAACATGTGGTCTATCCTGGAGAAAGATCCATGGGCACTTGAGAAGAATGTATAACCTGCTGAGTTTGGATGCAGTGTTCTGGATATGTCTGTTAGGGCTAACTTGTTTATCATATTGTTCAAGTTCTCTGTTTCCTTGTTGATCTTCTGTCTAGTCGTTCTATCTAATGATGTGATAGGGGTGTTGAAGTCTCCGATGATTATTGTAGAAATGTCTATTTCTCCCTTCAGTTTTGCCAGAGTTTTTCTCATATATTTTGGGGCACCCTGGTTAGGTGCGTAGATATTTATGACTGTTATATATTCCTGGAGGATCGTCCCTTTTATTAATATATAATGGCCTTCCGCATCTCTTATCACTTTTTTGCATTTGAAGTCTGTTTTGTCTGATATTAGTATCGCTACCCCTGCTCTTTTCTGTTTCATATTCGCGTGGAGTATCTTTTTCCAACCTTTTACTTTCAGCCCGTTTGTATCCTTGGGTCTGAGGTGAGTTTCTTGTAAGCAGCATATGGATGGTTCATGTTTTTTTTATGCATTCTGTCAGCCTGTATCTTTTGATTGGGGAATTTAATCCATTCACATTCAATGATATTACTGAAAATGCACTATTTATTTCCTCCATTTTATTCTTTGGTTTTCATATGTCATCTTATTTTTGTCTCTCTTTGTTCTCTTTTGGTTATCCTTTCTGCTTTTCTTTCTTCTATACTCTCCTCCAAGCTTCTCTCTCCTGTCTTTTTCTTTCAGGTTCTAAGGCTTCCTTTAATATTTCCTGCAAAGGTGGATTCTTTTTTGCAAACTATCTTAGTTTCTGTTTGTTTTGAATACTTTATATTCACCTTCATATTTGAAGGACAGTTTTGCTGGATAAAGAATTCTTGGCTGGCAGTTTTTCTCTTTCAGTTTCCTAATTGTATCATACCACTGTCTTCTCGCCTCCATGGTTTCTGAAGATAAATCTGCACTAAGTTTTACTGGACGTCCTTTGTACGTGATTGTTTGCTTCTCTCTTGCTGCTCTGAGAATTTTCTCTTTATCTTTTACATTTGACATTCTGAATAGTATGTGTCTTGGCATAGGTCTATTTGGATTTATTCTTATTGGGGTACGGTCTGCTTCTTGGACATGTAAGTTCATTTCTTTCGTGAGAGTTGGGATATTTTCAGCTATTATTTCCTCAAATACTCTTTCTTCCCCTTTTCCTTTCTTTACCCCTTCTGGAACTCCCATGACACGTATGTTGTTGCATTTTGTGTTGTCATTCAACTCTCTGAGCCCCTGCTCAATTTTTTCCATTCTTTTCTCTCTCTGTTCTTTTCTCTCTTCAATTTTAGCTGCTCTGTCTTTGGTATCACTTATTCTTTCTTCTATCATTTCGAGTCTGCTGTTGTATGCCTCAAATGTATTTTTGACTTCACCTATTGTGTCTTTCATTCCCATGAACTCCGTTACTTTTCTGTTTAGGATTTCAAATTTTTCTTTGCGTTCGCTCAATGACTTCTTGATGTCATTTATCTCTTTAACTATATTCTCTTTCATCTCATTAATTTGATTTTGGAAATTTGTGCTCATCTAACTGATTAGTTCTCTCAAATTCTGCATATCTTCTGGGACTTTGCTCTATTCCTTTTCTTGGGCCATGTCTTCTATTTTCTTAGTATGGCTCATAATTTTTTGCTGGTACTTAGGCATCTGGTTAGTTTGTATTTTACTTAGATGCTCTATCTCTTTCTCTTTTATGGGGTGTTAGTGGCAGGAGGCTGTGAGTTACCACAGCTCTTTGATTTTTGGCTCAACTTTGACTGTTAGGATTGTTCTGCTGGTTGCTCAAAACTGGGCACTGGACCCAGTAGTTGGTTGTAGAGTCATTTCCTAGGGCCTTGGGCAGGGAGGCTATAGAGGCCAGGAAAAGCCTCTCTTACTTATTAATTTTCTTATGTGTACTTACTTCCTTGGTCTGCCAGAAGATGGCGCTTGTTGGCAGCTCTCAATTCAATGTCTGGTCAGAGCATAATTGTTGTGACTCAAACCAGATCAATGTGATAGAGCTTCCTGTCTGGGGGCTAAGAGCCCTGTGATTCAAACTTTCTGAGACAGTTCTCCAGACTTCTCTCATAGCGCCCCCCTTTTCCCAGCTAGGAAATATTTCCACTCCTCTCTGAATCCTCAACAATGTCTGGTTCCATTGTCGCGATTTCCCTCTTCTGTCCATCTCTCCTCTGGGAGGTGTGCAGCCTTCACCTGCTGTCCTAAACCCTAGAAGATCTATTTCGGGGCAGTTTCAGCTTGTCCTCTAACTTTTTTTCTGGAGAAGAGATTCCTGTGTCTTACTAGTCCGCCATCTTCCCGGAAGTAGCTGTTGGGATTTTGATTGGTATTCCATTGAATCTATAAATCAGTTTAGGCAAGATTGACATCTTCACGATATTTGTTCTTCCAATCCATGAACGCAGAATATCTTTCCATTTGTTTAGGTCTTTTAAAATTTCTTTTAGCATTGTTTTGTAGTTTTCTGCATATAGATCCTGTACATCTTTGGTTAAATTAACTCCTAGGTATTTGAGTCTTTTTGTTGCTATTGAAAATGGAATTTTCCCCCTGATTTCCTTCTCAGGTTAAGAGTAAACTTTATTTTAAACAATTTAGATTTATGGAAAAATTGCGAAGATGGTACAAAGAGTTCCTGTAGACTTCACACCCAGTTTCCTCTCTTATTAACATCTTACATTACTATGGTATATTTGTTATAATTACTGCACCAATATTGATCATTGTTATTAACTAAAGGCCATACTTTCTCTGGATTTCCTTAGTTTTTACCTAATGTCCTTTTTCTCCCCAGCGTCCCATCCAGGAGACCACATCACATTTTGTCATCATGTGTCCTTAGGCCGCTCTTGGCGGTGACAGTTTCTCAGACTCTCTTTGTTTTTGATGACCTTGACAGTTTTGAGGAAGTCTGGTCAGGTATTTTGTGGAAAGTCCCTCAGCCGGGATTTGTCTGATGCTTTCCTAATGATTAGAATGGAATTAGGTGTTTTTGGAGGAAGACAAGTGACTGCCATTTTCATCACATCATGTCAAGTCTTTATGTCATCAACATGGCTTATCACAGTTGTTAACCTTGGTCAACTAGTTGAGGTAGTGTTTACCAGGCTTTTCCACTGCAGGTTACTCTCCCCACCCACTTTCTGCACCCAGTACTCATAGGAAAGGAGTTACTATGCACAGTTCAGTGGGGAGTTATGCTTCACCTTTTGAGAGCGGATTGTGTACCTAAGTTATTTGGAATGCTTCTGTAGGGGAGATTTGTCTGTTCTCCTCCATTTATTTATTAATTTATTCAAACTTTGTTTAATCAGTACGTACTCATAGGGTATATTTATTTTATACTTTGAATTATAATCCAATATTACTTAGTTATTTTGTTCAAATTGTTTTAGCTCTGGCCACTGGGAATTCCTACAATTGGTTCTTGTGTGTCCTTTTGATATACTACTATCATTGCAGTTTTGCATGTGTGTGTGTTTGAGCAACTCTTTTGCTTTCTGGCACTACAAAATGCTCCTGGTTAATCTTGTATATTTCTTGCCTCTGTCCAAAAATCAGCCATTTTTCTAAGGAGCTTGGTATATTTTATTGGACATGATATTAGAAATCAAGATCTGGATGTTGGGTATGCCCATTACTACTAGGGTATCACTGCTTCCAAGTACTCTCAGCTGACAGAGCTAGGGAAGATGGTAATATATTAACCTGTGTATATATAACCATCTATATCTATATTAAGCTAAACACTGATGTATCTAATTCTAATCCATTATCACATGGATTATTATAACCTTATAACCTTCTCCCTTACTTGTTTATAAATTCCCACTCCAACATGGAGAAAACTGGCCCCCACCATTCACCATCCATTTACTTAATTGTTCAATTCTAGTATAAATGTTATAGTGGTATCAGAATTGTTAATGCCTACACTATGGGAAAACAACTTTATCAACTAAAGAAAAGCGATTATATACAGTTTCTTTTGTCCTTAGTTTTTCAGATTCCACTAATTTGCTAAATTACTAAGGTCAGCACATTTTCCCCTATCTCTTTAATGAGGTTGTTTCAAACACTTGTAATATAGCCAGATTGTTTTTGCCAAATTCTACATTCCATCCTGGGATACCCCAATTTCCTAGATGATTTTTTAAAATTTGCATCCATTAAGATTCTCCCTTTGTGCTGTAAAGTTCTATGGGTTTTGGCAAATGTGTATTGTCATGTATCCACCATTATAGTATCATGAAGAATACTTTCACCATCCTAAAATATCCACTATGCTTCACCTATTCAACCCTTTTACCCATACTCCTAAACCCTAGCAACTACTGGTCTTTTTCTCAATAGTTTTGATTTTTCCAGAATGTCATATAATTGGAATCACATTTCATACTTGCTTCTTTTACTTACCAAAACGCATTTAAGAATGATCTGTGTCTTGTTTTGGTTTGAGAATGCCTTTCTTTTTATCACTGCATACTATTCCACTTGTATAGATGTACTAGTTTGTTTGTCCAACTTGCCTTTTGAAGGGCATCTTGGTTGCTTCCAATTTTGGAGAGTTGTGAATAAAGTTCCTATAAACATTTGCCTTGAATAGTGAGTATCATATGGTAAGTAATCAATAAGCTAGCTATAATTAATATTCAAAAAAGGTGACCAGAAAGTGCTGAGAAGGGACTCAGAGTATAGTTCCTCGTCTCATACAAATTCTCCCCCAAATTGCTTCCAAACATAGTAATGTGGCAGGAATGGGCATCCAGGAATGCCTGTGTTATTGATGAAGAAAGATAAAAAGTTCCCTAGAAACAGAGGAGAGAGACATTGGGGTCCTGCCATGAACCAGAAGTGAGGAATGTTCTGGTGTCTCAGAGGAATTGGGAGGATGGGAGGCAGATCCCAGGACAGCAGACACCAAAGTGTGCTGCTGGCCTGCCTCTGCAGGGAGTTCAGAAAGCACTGCTGGCAAGTCACTTGGATTATGCAATTTCCCTCCCCTTGTTTTGTTTTTAAACTGAATTTTAGAAATCCAAAGTAAAAAATGAAACCTTAGACTATGCAAGTTGTGCAGCTGTTCAGTCCGGTGGCATGGCTGCAGTCTTTGGAGAAGTGGTCAATCTGTCTTTCACTTTTTTTACTTCTTGGTGATTTCCCAATTCTCAGTTTTCTAAAGCAGATCTGATGACAAGCCTATGGCTCAGTGTCTAGTGAGGGGATCCAGAGGTTATAAGCAACCATCTCTGAGTAGGGTAGGAAATGGATACCTTGCTGTGGAAGCAGATCCTCAGGATTCTTATGTAGTTCTCAAGGAATGTGACCAGATAGGAAGGCATCCTGGAAATCAAAATTTCACTTTCATGTTTCAACTCTGTCCCAAATTTTCCTCAAGGGTCACAAGATTACAGAATGAATTGAAAGAGACACTTGCATTTAATTTATTTAAGCATTTTCCTTTACAAATGAGAGAGGGAATTAGAGAGAGAAATTAATTGCCATAGGTTGTAGAGTTAGTCCATGACAAACCAGGGCTGAAGAGTGGGTCTGTCAGAACAAAGGCCACAATGCAATTCCAGCGTAGAGGACAAGAAGCAGGCTGGAAATTATAATGAGATGCCTAGGAGCCTCAGAGAAGAGCCTATGCCCTGGTCCCCAGATCTGCCTGTAACATCAGGCAAGGAATTAGTAAAATCGAAGGGGTCCCTTAACTTACCCCAACAAACTGCCTGAGAATCTTTGGAGATGACATTGGGAATTCTGTGTTTCTGAAGTGCTCCAGGTGATTTTAACCACGGCCAATTTGACAACCATTGGTCTAGCTAAAATGTCTCATTTACAGATAGATAAACTGAGGCATAGCATGGGAAAATGATTTGCTCAAAGTCACTTTGACAATTTAGAAAAGAACCAAGACAAGAACTCAGAAGTCACAATACCCAGTTATTTGTCAGGCCTGCTTGTATGGCTCCCGGTTTTGATAGGGTCTTTATTCTATTGGAAGACCAGAATCTGCAATGCTTGCAGGGATAAGGGATCCTGGACCCAATTAGAATATAAATGGCTTCAAGGAGAATTATTTGACATGTCTCAACAAAGGAACCATGAAAAGATATTCTGTGGACTTGGGAATATGTAGCTTACCCCATCAAGTCCTTGCATTACCACTCCTCACTCATAAGTTATATGGTGTTATCTATTCTTGTCCATTTGATTCATGTATACCTCATGGAATCAACTAGAATTTTAAGATAACTCCTGAATGGTATTTGGGGATAAGAGCTGGGTTTGGGGGGGAGAGGTAGGCAGGGCTGTTGGAATTAATGTGGTGGCAAGTTTGTGCTATTATGATAACTAAGAAATTGTCTTGATGTCAGAGAGCTGTTCAGTTGCTCCTGGGGCTTGGGAAATGCTATTGGGATGTGGATGGATGTCTTCTGGCCTGATTTGCTGGTTATGTGTGTGTGTGGGGGGGTGGTATTTGGCATTATACTGGGTTCCTGGCTGGCTTGTTGGCGTGGATTCCAGGAACTCCTTTACCCCACTCTGTCCCTGTTGGTGACCATGGTGATGTGGTCTGAGAGACACAGCTTCAAGCACTAGGCATGAAATGGCTTTTGTCTGTTGCACTCCTTCACTTCACACCTTATTATCTCAACTTTATTGATAGAGCTGAGAACTGATACATGTCACAAAACAGAACACCCAGATGCCAACCAGGTTCTTCTCAGTGCCCTTTGTTTAAAGTGTAAGGGAAATAACAGTGCAGTGTGGCCCAGCATAACATGGGTTGCCTCTTATCCAGCTTCCAATAGTGGGGGGTTCTTCTCTACTTCACTTGATTGGGCTCTTGAGTATTTTTCATTGGGAACATGGCTAATTATTGTGGCAGGTGAGACATGGAGATGCTCATACTAGCTCTTAAAGACCTCCTCACTTCTGTTTAAATTGCTTGCCTGTCTTCAAGATGACATGTAAGTACAATCCTACCATGTGCCAGGAGTAGAACTGGAAATATCAGTGGCTATCTAATTAAGACCACACCGTCCACATCATCCACATCAGTTCAGTAACTGTGAAGCATTGTAAAGAAGTGACTGTGCCATATGACACCCCAGATCAAACAATGGCAAATAGTCCACTCTTAAAAAAAATTTTTTTTTTTAATTTAAACTTGAGGTAGAGTAGTGGATCTAAATGGTTTCATAATATTTAGTGCTCTCCATAACATTATAAGTTAAATGTATTTTATTTTCATTGTTAAAAACAAAAACAAACTCACAACTGACTTTTATCTCAATGTCAGGAAATAATACTAGTAACTGCCATGCCAAGTAAGCCACATCAACTTAGTAAAGTGGGACATTATTATAAGGTTCTCACTGGATACTGATGTTAATTATCCTTAAGGCTTTCCTTGTATTTCATCATTTAAGATCACAAACTTATGAAGGCTACCAGCTTCTAGCTTAGTACCTGTTAAGTACTGTGAAAGACTCATTGTACTATCAAATGTTCTACATGTCACACACAAAATAGTCCACTATTTTGTTTACATTCACGGGTCTTTTATTTTAATTGAGACCACCTGTGTGGTCAGGATTATCTGATTTAATAATATCTATTATACTCCATAACATTCTTTTTTTTTTTTTTTTTTTTTTTTAAGATTTTATTTATTTATTCATTTATCCTCCCCTTGCTGCTTGCGCTCGCTGGGTCAGCCAACCACGCCGTGCGGGCGGGCCCTGCCTTCACCAGGAGGCCCCGGGAACCGAACCCGGGGCCTCCCATATGGTAAATGGGAGCCCCACCAATTGAGCCACAGCCGCTTCCCTAAAAATTGCTTTTTTTTTTTACCGGGAGGTACTGGGGATCGAACCCTGGTCTCTCCATATGGTAGACGGACGCCGAACCTCTTGAGCCACATCCATTTCCCCATAACATTCTTAATCAAACATGTTTTATTATCTTAATGTAAAAAATGACAACTGAGTTTTATTCTAAATTTTTAAAGATAGGAATGTCATTTGTAGAAACTTCAGGCCAAGATAAAACATTAATGTATGTTATCGCATGAACTAATTGAAAACATCTCTATCAAGGCATCCATCAGCTTTGGCGTTTGGCAATGGAGGGCTGCGGCATGAGTGCCTTCTCCAAACCGCACCTCTGTATTCGCCTGCCGCCGTGCCCATGCTGGAGACGTGCCCGTGCTGGAGATTCTCAGTAAGAAGCAGTGATTGCAATTTACAGCTCCTGAGTAGTTCGATTTTAGCTTTGTGGTTTCTGATTAGATTACTCTTTCCATTCCAATCTGAGATGACTCTAATCACACATAATCCAAGGAGAGGAGAGCTCTGCTTACTGCGGTCCTTGCACTCCATAGGAATGCCATGCTCCTTCAGGAATCTGCTCTCAAAAAGCAGGAGGCGCTATTTCATTCGTGGATAGCATTGCACTTCTTTTACTTACCTGACACATATTGAGGATTTATAATATTTGTAAGAATGGCTTCAGAAATGTTCATGAGGCCCCTAATCTGGCACACGTGGGCTCTGACGCTGGCATTTTCCACAACTCAGAATGAGGCACCTGAAAGACTTGATGCTTTTTAAATGATTGCACAGTCTTTATAGAAAAACAAGACAAAACAAAAAAATATATAAATGCCTAAAGGAAAGGACAGAATTTATCTGCATTTAGGCTGACCTACTCGTCCCAGTTTGCTGGGATTTTCCTGATTTTTAACACTAAAAGTGCAGTGTCCCAAGAAACCTCTAATTGTCAGGCAAACTGATGATTGTTTACCCTATCTGTGTTTATTTTATACACTAAGATTGAACATGACTGTTTTTCATTGATTTTCTCCCTTTCTTCTCTCTTTCTTAATGTATGTGTGTGTGTATATATGTATATATATGTATATGTTTAGATATAAAATACTCCCCACATTTATCTCAGGCATAATGCACATATGATTATATTTATATTTATTTGTATTTGTAGCTTTTTCACTTTACATTGGACATGCCCTCTCTCAAGCCATTAAATATTCTTCAGTTACTTGAATTTTAAAAGCTTAATACTGGTCCATTATAAAAATATACCATAATTAAAGCATTTTTTAAAATTAGACATATATATTGTCTTGGGTCGTTTTTTTATTTTATTTAACATTATGATGAACAAGCTAGTTAAAAATCTTCACCAATGCCTTTACTTAGTTCTATAGCTGTGGAATTAATACATCACAATGCATGAGATGTTGAAGCTTTTAATACATGCCACCATATTGCTTTCTGGAAAGATTGTACCCTGGACATGTTATTTATTAATTGTGCTAGGAAGAATAACGGCCTCCAAAGATGTCCTCTCCTTAATCTGCAGAGCTTGTGCATATATTACCTTATATGGCAAAAGAGTCTTTGCAGATGTGATGGAAGGTATAGACCTTGAGATAGGGAGAGTGTCCTGGATGATCCAGGTGGGTACAATCTAATCACAGGCATCCTTACAAGTGGAGATGCTTTTCTGGCTGGATCACTGAGATGAAGCAGGAGAAGGACAAGAGATTTGAAGTGTGAGGGGCATGAACCACCACTACTGGTTTTAAAGATGGTGGAAGGGGCCACAAGCCAAGGACAGTGGGTGGCCCTTAGAAGCTGCAATGGCTCTCAGCTAACATGCAGCAAGAAAATGGCAACGTCAGTCCCATAGCTGAGTCAGCAAGGAACTGAATTCTGCCATCAACCTGACTGTGCAAGGAACTGGGTTCTACCCTGGAGCTTCTAGAAAGGCATGCAGCCCTGCCCATACCTTGGTTTTAGTTTGTTGAGACCCATGTTGGACTTCTGACCTACAGAACTGTAAAATACCTAATTAGCTTTATTATCCAGTTTAAGTCACTATGTTTGTGAGAAAGGGGAAACTAATACATTATTCTTAAAAATGTATGCCACTTTGTTCATAAAAATAGTATTTTGTAAATAGGCAAAATTAAGCCAGGGTGATAGAATTCAGACTAGTGTTTCCTTCCAGGAAGGGCATTGGAGACTCTTCCAGTTTGGAGATAGTCTACAATATGATCTGGGTGATGGTGACGTGGGATAGGCATATGTAACATTGACTTAAGCACTTAAGATGTGTAAAGTTTATTGTAAGAAAGTATTACTTCAATGAAACAAAAGCATTAGCTTGTTTACATTTTTATTTATTGGTTGGTATTTTTATGTGCATATGAAACAGTTTATGTTTTTATCTTGCAAATTATTTGATGATCTCCTCGGTTAAGAGTTCTATTATTTTTCTTATTTATTTAAAAGAGATTTGAAAATTTCTACTTCTTGAATACACTATATTACCTCTTAACAAAACAGAAATTACAAAAGTTGAAACATCCCTGACCTCAGGATTTCTTCTGGCAGGAAGGAACTTGAGTTCTTCCAAGACAGCAACTTTTTTAAGCTCTTGGGACTGTCCCCAATTACATCATGTAACACTGGTACATATAGTCAAACTTAGGAATTAAGTTTCCATAAGCCCTCAGTCATTGTACAAGGCCACTGTCCTGTAAAACTCACCAAGGGCATTTTTATATTCATTAATGATGAGGCTTGATACAAAGGTACATCCAGAGACCAAAATAGTAGCAAGATGGGCTAGGAAAAATGCAGGGGATTAAGTGTCAAGCATCCAGGCATAATCCTGACTTGCCCACTAAACAGCTCTGTGAACTAACTGTAGGTTCTGTTATGTCCACCTGCCTGGTCTATAAAATGTGGGGATGAACAAGATCACTGATGGCAGATAGGTTCCATGGCAAGTGCCACCCCAAGAAGTTTGTTGGAAGAGCTAGTGAAGCCTTCCCTTGGGCTCTGGAAGGTGGTGCTTCTGTAGTGGCTCTGTAGGGATGGTCACCATGGGCCCAAGTGTGGAGAAGGCTCCATCTCTGGGACATGTGAGCCATTTCTAGGCCAGAATATGTCTATGCTCCCATCTATTTTATTCTCCCAGATTATTGTTTTGAAAAGAGTCCAGTCCAAGACCTAGAAAGCTAGGATGTTAGGAATCAGCAGAGAAGAGTTCTTTGCTGATTAGCACTAGGACAGGCAGGGTCGTGGATAAGAGAATACCCTGGAGTCAGACTGCCAAGGTTTGGGATGCTTGGATGATTGTTTCAGCTCTCTGTACCTCAGAGGAAGGGACCCAAGATAAGGAACACTGGCCCCTGCACAAATGTTTCCTTAATTGTCTTCATGCTCCCCGATGAAGACGTGGCAGAGATGACCTTCAGGAATGCCTGTCCCATAGAAGAGGAAACAAAAAGAGTCTCCCAGATACAGGGGAGAGTGAGGCGCCAGGATCCTGCCAAGTCCCAGAGGTGCATGCTGCTCCGGGCCCCAGATGGGATGGAAGATGGGCCCCAGTGGTGCCAGGGGCACCATGTCCTAATTCTGCAAGGAACCCAGAAATTGCAGTCAGCAAGTCATTTTAATTTTGCAATTTGCCCCCTTTGACTTTGGTTTTAATCTGGACTTAAGAAATCTTAGTGTGGAATGCTAAAATGAAACTTGAGACTACCCAAATTCTGCAACTGTTTTGACCAGCTGCCTGGCTGCATTATTCAGGGAAGTGGTGATTCTGCTTTGTCTCTTTCTTCTCCTTGGTGGCTTCCAAATCAGCAGTTAGCTAAAGTGTATGTGAAAACTTGTCCCTGGTTTAGGAGCTGGTGAATGGGGAGGTTGTAGTCTAGATCATAAGTTAGTAGTGGGCAGGAACAAACTAGCATTGGGAAGAAAGTGAGTCTTTTGCGGTGGAAGCTGTTTTCCCTCTTCTTAAGTGACTCCCAAGGAATGTGGTAGGGTCAGATCCTGGTGTTTTAGTTATCTAGGCTGCTCAAGCAAATGCAAAAGGAGTGCAAGGGAATACTATTTGAAATTGAGCACATGGAACCCACCTTACCACTCCTCACCCTCTGCCTGTGACTTGCCTAGGGCTAGAGGGCTACAGAGTCTTCGGAGTGTCAGTACATACAGTGACATCCTAGTCATTTTCATTCCAACTCATTGTGTGTTGGGGTTTTAGGGTGCACTTCTGATTGGTATTTGGGATTAAGATCCTGGTGGCAAAAAAAGAGGCACACAGGGCCACACACAGGGGATGCACCCCAGATTTCGTCCGGATGCTAACTGCTCCCAGGACTTTGGGGAGCATTGTTTAGGGTTTTGATGACAAATCTGAGCCCAGGAAGGCAATGGCTGAACTGAGTACATTCAGAAAAACCTGGGCCGCTAGTGGGCACATTAGTGGGGATTTGAAACACTTTCCCTTCCAACTTTTGCCCAGCCCAATGAAGACATTTGCTAAGAACCAAGTCTCTTAGTTCTGGAGGAATGTGGGTGCTCAAATGTCAGATTCCCTCAGTCCCTGCGTGAAGCACAGCATTAGCCCCATTTAATGGAGAGGGAAACTGAGACCCAGAAGGAAGACATATCATGCCTGAGTTCTCAGGGAGTCAGTTGCACCTCTGACATTAGCATTAAAATTTCCTGCCTCCCAGGCCCAGGACTCTTCCAGTCCATGCTTCTGAGATGATCGCCATCCACCAGCCAGCTTTCCTCCAGACCCACAGAGGTGGGCCCTGCTGGTTGGTCCTTACCCTCGGTGTAAGAATGTGGTGATATATGGGAAAAATATGACTAATGTAATTTATGGACTCTAGTTGACAACAACATTGTAATGTTTTATTAGCAAAAGCAAACTTGGTACTACATTAATACTACAGGTGAAAAAAAAAGAATATATGTAGTTTGGTTTTGTGAGATATGAAAATGATTAAACATTTTTTCTCTTTTTCACTTTTTCATTAAGAAGGAAACCTTGACTATGTTATTTAGCTAATCTGTGTATCTTATAAACACTAGGGGAACAACTGAGTTAGTAGTTGGAATTAGATGAGATGAAAGTGCCTGGAAAGAACTTTTTTTAAAAAGATTTATTTATTTATTTACTTTTTATCCATTTTTATCACCCCCCCACCCCGTTTTTGCTGTTTTGTGTCCATTCGCTGGGCAATTCTCTGTGTCTCTTTCCTGCCCTCTCTTCTCATCCTCCTGTCTTCACCAGGATTTGATCCTGGGAACCTCTGATGTGGGAGAGAGGCATTCTGTCCCCTGCACCACCTTAGTTCCTGGTTTTTCGATGCGTCTCATCTTGGCTCTCCCTTGTGTCACCCTCCTGTTACGTCATCATCTTGCTGCATGTGGCACACCCACACACGGGACCTGGTGGCGCATCTACTCCTGGGGCCTGGGACAGGGCCTGGCAGCACACCTGCTCACGAGGCCTGACGGCGCACCCATGCATGGGGACTGATGGCACACCTGCGTGTAGGGCCTGGGGGCTCACACGCTTGTGGGGTCTGATGGCCTGCGCACCTTCTATATTTCTCTTTATTTTACCAGGAGATCCCAGGGATCGAACCCAGTTCCCTCCATATGGGAGATGGACGCCCAACCATTTGACCCACATCCGCACCCCCGGAAAGAACTTTTTTTTCTTTTTTAAGATTTTATTTATTTATTCATTTATCCCCCCCTTGCTGCTTGTGCTTGCTGGGTCAGCTAACCACGCCGTGCGGGCGGGCTTGCCTTCACCAGGAGGCCCCGGGAACTGAACCCAGGGGCCCCCCATATGGTAAACGGGAGCCCTACTGATTGAGCCACAGCCGCTTCCCCGGAAAGAACTTTTTAAGAGTAATGTTTCCATAACTTGTTGAGCTGCATTTTTCCATTAGTTTATTTTTTTGAATTTGGAATACAGTTGTTATTTCTTTTAAATTCAGCTTACCCCATTCTTCTTACAAGCTGCCTTCTCTCCTGCACCCTCACCATTGCTTCTGGCCTGTATCCTTGCAGAGCCTGCTCTCAGGCTTTCCCACATCCCATGTGATGTGGAAAAGCTACCAGCTTTCTCTTCCTCAAGTACACTTCTGACTCTTGGTGTTTCCCTATTGCCTTCAGAATTGAACCCAAACTGTTCATGTTTGCATATCCTGGCATGCAAAAACTCTCAATAACATGGGTCCAAGCTTGCATTCTAACATTTCTAAATGTTTCTCCTACTCCTGGGCCAAATCCCAGATAGAAGAGATTCCTGCCTCTGGCCTGCTCTTGTCCATCCTGAACTAATTCCACAGAACCCTCTCCTCTTTTCTCATCCCCTCCTTTAAGACAGGTCCTGCTTGGGGCACTTCTTTTTTTTTTTTTTCCTCTGTTCATGGTTTATTTGACATTTTCAAGGTATGACACTTGAAAGGGGGCACTTCTTTAGTGAAGTGTCTTACCCTGACTCTAAGTTAAGGGTCTTCTAGTCCATCTCTGAGGTCCCAGTTCATGTAAGATCAGTTTTCCTGAGGCTGAGGATAGACTGGAGGGGAAGGACAACATTGCAGAAGCTATTGTAACAGACCCAGAGAGAGACTTTCTCCGGGCAGGAGGGAGAGGGTACAGGCAGGTGAGGAAAGGAATGGCCCTGGGGCTGGTGCTGTTCAAAGGCTGAAATCCTTCAGTCCCAGGGAGCTGACGCTGGGCCCTGAAACCCTAGGCTGGAACAGCCTTGTCTGTCCTGACACTTTCTCCTTGAGCCAGTGGGGAGACCAGCTGGGTCAAATGGTTCATTCATCTGGAGCATGGCCCCCCTCCCCCCTACTTCCTAAAGCCGTGCTCCCGCCTCCACTGCAATCTTCACCCTTCCTGCTTCATGTTGCCCCAAAAGAATACACGACTGCCTATTTTTGTAAACAAAGTGCATTATTCTTGAGAATGTCAAAGCCACACAATAACACTCATTTCAATAAAACATTACAAAGCATGCCTTTGATGCAGAAGAGTACTGTCTTCCAAAAATGAATTTTTTTTCCATAATGATGATCCATGAAAGGACCCTCACAACATTCTTGGGGCATATGGAGGAGAAGAATAACACTGCTCATATTTCTGATGGTTTGAATTGGGATGCAAGGAACCAAGCAAATTGCCCAAGACTTTGAAAATTCAATATTCATAGCATATCAAGTTAAATAATAATAACTTAAATGCAAACAAACATACTTTAAATATTATTTTTTAGATAATTAGACAAGCATGATTTGGGGTGTTATAATAATGGAACTTTTGGATGTTTGTGGGGAAGGTCAAGCAAAAATAAATAATGTTTTCCTCAAGCTCTCAGTGACTCTCAGTGTAGGTGTAAAGGTTCAAGGCTTTGGGGTTTGAGACTTCTGGTTCAGGCACTTCATGGACTCCTGGACCCACCTCTCCTTGGTGTCAGCACAGAACTCTTTGCCTAGTTTAGTTTTGAAGAGGGAGAGGGTGCACAGTTAGATGGAGCACCTTAGGGATTGGACCTTAGACCTGATCAGCCCCCCTCTGTGGTGGAGCCCTCCTTGCTCCTGCCTGGAGGAAGTGGGATGATCTGCCAAACTCAAGTCCAGAAGGAGCCCAAAGTGGAAAGGCATCTTCCCTCCCTGGGTTCAGTTTTTCCAATGGTTAAAGAGGCATTCCTTTGATAGATGGTCTGACTATCTGAGTCTGGACTTAACCAATGTAAACCCTGCTCCACTGCCTGGGATAGAGCTTTTGACTGCGGTGGCCAGCCACGGTCTACTCACCACAGCTTCCCTGGGACACTGGCTACTGGTGACTGTTGCGTAGCTCTCTAGCCTCTGGAGGGGGATTTTCCTACTGACAACATTGAAGCAAAAGGTGGTCTGGGTAGAAAGTGCAAAGCATGTGAATATTATATATTTTGAAAAATGGCTTCATAAGGGAAAGAAGGGACAGTAGGAGAGGACAACGGCACCCTATGTGGTAGAATAAGAACCTTCTTCCTCCCAAGTCTAGTGCCTCTGTCAGATCCCAGTGCTGGTAAACTCTCTGGCTCTCTTGACCCCTCTCTATATTGGCGACATCCTCTTTGACTGGCTATAGAGGAAGCTTGATCAATTTGCCATGTCCCTAGGAATGACTATTAACCCCAAATCTCTGAGGTTTAGAAGATGAGTTCTGAGACTGAGCCCTCACCTCTGTCCCATGTTGAGATTCCCTGGAACCACATCACTTTCTCCCAACCACTCTCTGGAAGCTCTCCCAGAGGCTGGTCCAAATTCTGGGATTCCAAGCAATAGCTTTTTTACTTACACCACTGTCCAAAATATCCTCCACAAATAACAAGAAAGAGAATTCTTCCTTCAGTGTGTCTTCCTCCAGATGTGGCACCTGGGGCAGGTCTGTTCCTAAAGCTGGTGTTAAGAAAGAGCTTAGGGCCTGGGGCTGGACTTCACATTCTGCTTTTGTGAGTATGGGCACTTCTTTGTCCCTCCTGAGACATATTTTCCCATCTTTAAAATGCAGAGCTTGCAGTGAGACTCTGAGGACTCAGGGATCTGATAGTCCTAGAGGGAGTTAACATTGCCTTAGGGAGGGAGGGGCTTACCTGGCTGAGCAAGCACCTGGGGGCTGAAGTGGCAGCACAGAAGCACAGCAGAGACCCTCATGATGGAGGGTGAGGATGTGAGCTTCGGTGTGGGAGATGGAGGCTTCTGTCTCAGTCTCTCTGATCCCTGGATGCTCTGCCTGCCTTTTATAAAGCTAGATAAGTTAATTTATAGGAGGTAAAGAGTTAGGGAAATGAGAGGGAGACCTTTCCCTTGGCAGGGTCATGGTAAAGGATGATAAAGTGAGATCTGAAAACTGCTGAATATGCACTGGGCTTTGAGGAGGCTCCCAGGAAACAAGAAAGGGAAACAGTGGGCTGGGACTGGGCACTTTTTCCATACACTGCTGAGAGTAACGGGGGTGGAGTAGGAAGGGAAAGTGCAGTACGCCAGTCTAAGACAGGAAACAATCTGAGCTGGATCATCATATGGACTCCACCTCCTCTGACCTGAAAGCCTTATAGAAAGGAAGAAAGAAAGGAAACTGAGGTCACAGAGATAATTAGGTCCAAAAGTTTCCCCTGTACTCACGTTCTGGAACCATCTGCATGATGGAGCCTTGTGGCCGGGAGTCTAATACCAGAGGCTTGAGAAATCTCTCCATTCCTAAATCTCACTGCCTTCTTTAGAACTCAGGATAATATTAAGTTAGAACTTTGGCTGAGTGAAGAACTCCAGAAATCTTACAGTTGTAATGCTCTTGGATCTTAGTGTCCAAGGATGTCAAAGCTGGGTGGTACATAAAGGCCTTGGAGGGCTGAGGTTTGCAAACCTCAGTGTAGTTGTCTTTTCCAAGGGAAATCATATGTTAAATTGTGTCCCCCCAAAAAGATATGTTCAAGCCCTAACCCCAGGTACCTGTGGAGGCCACCTTATTTGGAAATAGGCTCTTTGCAGATATAACCATGGCTGTCATACACAATTTGGGTGAACTCTAAATTCAAAGACTTCTAAGAGAAAGGAGATGGAAATTTGGATCCAGAGACATGGGACACACATAGGCACACACAGTGGGAAGAAGGCCAGGTAATGAGGGAGGCAGAAACTGAAGTGATCGAGCTACAAGCCAAGGAATGCCAAGGCTTGCTGACACCACCAGAAGCTGGAGAGAAGCAGGTAAGGGCTTCCCCTGGAGACTTCAGGAGGTGCATGGCCTGATGACACCTTCATTTTTGGACTTCTAGTCTCCAGGGCTTTGAGAGAAGACATTTCTCTTGTTTTAAGCCATCTAGCTTGTGATATTTTGTTATGGCAGCCCTGGGGACTGATACATAGGGGAAACCCAATCAAACAGGTCAGGTGGAGGGGCCTTGTGTAATGCAGAAGCTAAACGGTGAAAAGCAGAGCCCAGATGTGGTTTCTGCTTGCCAAGGACTGGCTTCCCCCAGTGAAGGGTTGGTGTAGGGATGGGAAACTCTGTAATGTAAGGCATTGGAGAAAAACCCTGTGTCAAACACTGGCTTGGAGGTGTTTCAAGGATATTTATTCAGCTATCCTTGCTTCTGACTTTGCTCAAGCTGACCCTCACCATCTGCTTCTTGAGGGCTTGTATTCCCCATCCCACCCCCACTATTCCAAATTCCAGAAATTGTTTGATTTGACTTCAGTCCTGACTTCTCCATGCAGCCTCTCCTAGTCTGCTCAGATTTCACGCTAGACAACAGCCCTGCTGTCACTTGCATTGTAGGTTTCATTTATTTGAAGGTAGCCTCCCCGGGCCAGGCCTGGGTGTTCTCTAATCAGGAGGAGCACCTCCCACAGGTCCCTCTGGCCCAGCAGACAGTCTTCACTGAAAACCTGTAGATGGCACATGGGAGTTGAAGGAAAGCACAGGGGCCTGCCCAGAGAAAATGGTCATCTCTTCTGGATATTGGATCAGTAGGTCAAGGGCTTATGAACTTTAACTCATGTAACTCAGTGTATCCCTGTTCTGAGACCAGGAAAATTACCTGCTTGTGTTCTTGTACTCATCAGTCATCAGTGTAGGTTTCCATTTCTAGAATCAGTTGTGAGGGTTAAATGAATTGACACCTGAGAAGTGCTTTGAACAGTGACAAGCACATATTAAGTTCCCAATAAGTTTAATAGTCATAACTTTTAGGAACTTGCAAGAAGTATAATCACGGGATGCTAGGAAAGCACAAGATGATGGAATGCTCACAATTTCTCCCAAAAACGGACTCATACTTCCAAATTGAAACATGTTGCAGTGCATTTGGCTTTCTAGGAATGATGTGTTATGGAACAGAAATGCCGAGGAATGCCATCTAGTGGAGGGTGTGAAGTCCCAGGTGTCCTGCCAAGGACCAGATGCCGTCTTTGAGTGCTGGCAACATCATAACTGGACAAGTGTTCAGTGATCCCAGGCAGCCAGTCTGTTATTGTCATTTTGTGGTTTCCTTCCCCAGACTTCAGCTTTATGCTGGACCATGAAACATCAGTATGAAATTTTAACCCTAAATTTTAGGGCAACCAGGTTTACAGCTGTTCTGTCCAGCTTGGTTGAGATGGGGCTGCTCTCTGGCTTCTTTCTCTGTTTCTTTTTTGAGGACCTCCCAGTCAGCAGTCATCTAAATTGGATTCAATTATCATTCTTGGCCAATTGTGAAGCCTGGTAGGGAATAACTCTGATAGTGCCCAGGAAATGAGTCCCTTGTTGTGGAAACAGATCTGGCTTCCTATGTGGTCCCTAAGGAGCAGAGAATGAGCCAGGGAAAGTTTAACATGGGAATCAAAACTTCTAGCTTCATTTTTCAGCTATGCCTCAGATTTCCTCTGAAACCATGCAATTACAGAAAGTACTGAATAGGATGTTTGGATTCATTTTATGCCACCCTCTCCTTTTCCAGATAGCAGAACAGAGGCCCAAGGACGGAAACAAAATCCTTGAGGCTACACAGAATATCAAATGCTTGTATGTCCCAGTGCCTTGGTCTCCTAATGTGTGCCATGAGCTTCCTACCATGCTGTACTCTCATTTCCTGAGAACTGAGCCCTCAGTTCTCTCTTCTGCAAAATACAACCAATTAGATCATATGGGGAAGAGCTTGTGAAAGTGACAACTGCCTCTCTGTGTGAGTGTGCCTTTTAACTACATGAACACATGTGAACACACGCTTGTTCACAATCCCATTTGCCATTATTTCACATAATCCTCTTGTAGCAGCCATCTTTATCACCACTTTACCAGTGCAATGAAGTGAGTCATTGGAGGACATTCAGCCAGTCCAGGACACCAGGGCTGGAACCAAATCCAGGAGGTAGGATAAGGGCCCTGGCTCCCCCCGCCACCAATCTATTGAATTAGATTCTGTTGAAGACACCTCAGAATCTGCTTTTAGACGTGTTTCTGGCTAATCTACCTGAAAATCCTGCCTGCCAGCAAGAGACTAATGTTGAAGCCCTGATAAGACATCATCCACCAAGAAGACTGACCAGCTGTTTGGTGATGAATATACATTTGATTCCTATGCATCTCTTCTATCCTAGAAAGGGAAGTGATTCATCTTAACTGGAATAGACATTCTCCAGTAATGTTTTCTGTTCCTGTCTTCAGGACCTCAGCTAGCACCACTATCTGAGAGCATATAGCATGTTTATCAATTGGCCTGGAATCCCACATGGCATTGCTGTGGACCAAAGACACACTTCACAGCAAATGAGGTGTGTCACTTGCATATGACCATGGGCTCCTATCCACAACTGCATCATCCAGAAGTTTCTGGCCTGATAGAGTAACAGATGGCCTGTTGAGGGCACAACCAAAGAGCCAGCTTGAAGAGAATATCAGGCAAAGATAAGGCACCATCATCCAGGATTCAACAGATACCATAAATCAACATGTATTATGTGATACTGTATCCCCAACAGATAAAGTACCTGGAGCCAGGCATCAAGAGGAGGAAGCAGGAGTGGCCCTGTGTGTTAGTTTCCCAGAGTTGCTGTAACAAAGCACTACAAACCAGAGTTGCTGTAACAAAGCACTACAAACTACATGGCTTAAAACAGTAGAAATTCATTGTGTCACAATGTTGGAGGCTAGAAATCTGAAACCAGGGCCAGGCTCTGTCTGAAACCTTGGGGGACAGTCCTTCCTTGCCTCTTCCTAGCTTCTGGTGATTTGCCAGCAACCTTCGTCATCCTTGGCTTGTGGCTGCAGCACTGCAATCTCTGCCTCCCTTGCCTCCCTCATCACGTGGCCTTCTCCCCATCCATATCTGTGTCTCTTCTCCCCTTCTTACAAGGGAACCAGTCATGTTGGATAAAGGGTCCACCCTATTTCAGGATGATCTCATATTTTCTTAACTACTTCCATCTGCAATAATCCTATTTTCAAATGAGGTCATGTTCTATGGCTCTGGGGGTCAGGACTTCAACATATCCTTTTTGGGGACACAATTCCATCTATGGCACCTGACTTACCATCACTCTCAATGACGTACTTGGGGAAATTTGTGCTTCCAGTCCCTGCAACTCAGGATTGTGTGGGGTGAGAAATTCTGGTTCCCAGAGGAATAATGCTTCCACTGGGGTATGCAGTGAGTCTCATTCAACCCCAGCTGTGGCTACACTGGGTTTCTTTAGACTCCTCATGCCAAGAGCTCAGCAGGCAAGGAGAACTGGGGCAGAGAGTCACTCCCTGGCAGCAGTTTATGACCCTGATCATCAGGAGGACATAGAGCTGCTTTTAGACAATGGAGGCAGAGAAGAATATGCTTGGCACCCAGGTGATGCATTTGGTTGTCTCTTGGTATTCCTCCATCCAGTTTTGATGGTACATGGACAAGCATGGCAGCCTTGACCTGAGAAGAGCATGATGACCAGGATTGACCCCTCAGGGATGAGAGTCTGAGTCAAGCCAGAAGGCAGACCACCTGGACCAGAAGGGATGTTAGCTGAGGGTGAGGGAAATCTAGGATGTGTAGTCAAGGAAGGGGTGATGAATATCATTTATGGCCTTAAGACCAGCTGTTGCAGCAGGAGCTAGAGTTCATACTAAAAACCCTCCTCTTGCAAGTTTCTACAGGAAATGAGGCTCAACAGAATCCTGGATGAACTATCCAGAATTTATATAAACAAGGAGATCCAAACAGTGCAAGGGGTGGCTGGAGGTGGAGTCCATGGAATGCAGATCCTCCCCACCCAGGGCCTAGGTGCTCTTCCCCAGCTGCTGGGAGTACTGGCTGCCTTCCCCAGAGTCATGCCTCGTTCTCAGGAGCAGCTTGCATTCGATGGCTAGTCGAGGAGGGGATGTAACAGCCCGACCCCCCCTTAAATCCAGTTTAGGTTATCCCAGTTCTAAAGCTCCCTGTGGCATTGGCCAAGACTTCTGTTGTGACTGCATCGCAGTCCACATTCGCCCTCTGCCCAATCCTGTGTGTGCGCTCTCTAGAACACTTCTGCATGCAAATATCCATCTAAGAGTTTGCTTCCCAGAAAATCCAAGTGGTGACATTGCTGGTTCCTGGTGTGCCATCAGAAAGCTTAGACATCTCCAAGGCTCTGCACCCACACTTTCATACTCCAGGGGCAGGCAATGCTGTGCCCAGTTGGAGGTGAGTTGGGTTCATGGTTCCTTGAAAGAGAAGAGTGAAAGCTTGGCAAAGGGAATGTGAACAGCTTCTATTCAGTCTTTCACAAATGGAGGTCTCTGCCCCTCTCTGCCTCCCTCTCTGATGCCCTTGTCAAGATTTGCTTGGCACCAAAGGGTTTGTTGAGCCTGAGTGAGCTATCCTGTGGCCATCCACCTGCGGTGCATGCCTCCTGGGTTCTGCTGACATTAGGAGGTGCTTTTTTTAAAAGGATTTATTTATTTATTTACTTACTTTTATCCATTTTTACTCCCCCTCCCCCATTTTTGCTGCTTTTGTGTCTATTCACTGGGCACCTCTCTTGATTGGCTTTTAGGGCAGAAGTCTGCTGGGCTTAGGAGAGGTGAGGGGTGGCATGGGGCTTATTGTACCTGAAGGGAGCCATTCTGTGGTAGCTACTAATTGAGGCTTCCTTAAGGCTCTCATAGAGGAGCCTTCCAGAAAGACCCATTCTGAGATAGAGCAAGTTTGCCAGTTTCCTTGGCCCCTGGTTGACTTGGGTGTGTGGGGTAGGACCTTCTTCCTACTGTCTCTTCCCTAATGGTTGGAGATAGTGATGTTTCCCAAGAAATAATGCTCTCAGAGGTGATCTTGTGGAGTCTTCTGTCAGGTTCCTTAGTTTCTTCCCTAAAACGTATCTTTATCCCCATATTATGGATGAGGTAACTGAGGCCCAAAGCAACACAGGGAGAGAGATCAGTTCTGGGGATAGGACCAGGGTCACCTGACCCTGGCCAGTGCTTTGTGGAGTGTGGGGAGATGTTTCCATGTTCTTGGCCACTGTTCCTACCTCTCTATCCACATCATTCATTAAGTCACCCTGCCTAGGCCCATTCTTCTTGCAATTGCCTTCTCACCTCCCCATCTACTGATGCCTTGGTCCCCTCCCTGCTACCTCTTGCCTGTATGTTGAGGTAGTGCGCTCATGGCCCCTCCCTTCCCCTCCCAATCGGAGCCTCAGCCACCCACTTACTTTTCCTGAAGCACCTCTAATCATGACCCTTCCCTTCTACAGTGAACTTTCAATGTCCATTATTACCAGGGTCACCGTATGACCCAGTTGACCTGGGATGGTCTTAATTTATATCTGTTATCCCAGCATAATTATTAATAGAGAAACCTTATATTTCACTCGCTGAATGAACCACAAATTGTGCACTTTGACAGCCTGGCCTCAACCTTCCCTTCTAAATTTCCCCACCACTTCATATGCACCTGAACCCTTCCACCTCCCTGCTGGGCTCCCTCACATTTTGGTAAACACATGATGACATTCCCTCCCTCTAGTTATTTGCTTGAGCTACACCTCCTTCCTTTCTACACACCCCAAAATACCTCCAGTAGAGCCCCTGCACTATACCATCCACCAGGACTTCACATAAATTTCTTCCCATAAAGCCTTAATCTAAACATCTTGCCATAGGTCATCTAAACTTCCTCTGATTTCCCAGTGTCTGGGATATTGTTTCATTCTGAGTTGGAGGACAACCAGAGGAGTAAGGTCTGGGGACAGGGAGACCACCACAGGCCATTGCAATTGGTCAAGAGAAAGAGTTGGTGAGGAAAGGAAGGGTGATGGGGCTCCTGCAGAATAAGTGATGAAATGCTTGGGAACTGGGAAGTACTTGGGGTCTGAAATACTTGGGGTCTGCTGGAGACCAGAATCAGAGGGATGGAACAGTTTATCTGGTCCTGTCAGTGTTACCCTGAATCTCAATGAAGACCAGCCAAGCCAAGAGGTCATTTCTCAGGAACACAGCCTCTACCCCCCAAACCATATCTCTCATTCCTCCCATTGCCATCTTTCTCCCTCCCAGCTCAATAAGGATTGCTCACATAAAGTACAACTGCTGACATTAATGAAAAAAATATTGTATGAATTCCTAAAATAGCATTAACTTTCATATAACATTAGGAGTCACACCTTTGGTTCACAAAAGCAATGTCTTTCTAAAAATACCAAAAACACAATATCTTTCTAAAAAATCATTTCATGTTAATGATCCTTGCAAAGGCTGGTACAAGGTTCCAGGGAGGTGGGGGAAGAGAGGAATAACATTGCCCACATATTGCAGGGGATTGAATTGGGGCACATGGAGGATAAGTGACCTGCTTAAAACTACATTTTAAAAGTGAGTGATATTTGTGGCAGATACATTAAAAAACTTCAATACCTTAAATGCAATATGTTATTTTAAATTATTAAATAAAACCTATCCCTTTTGACATAATGGCAAAATGATCTCAGCATGCATCTCAGGAAATGCCATGGAAAATGAATCAAGCATTTCTCAATCTCTAATTTGGTCTCAAGATAAGTGAACACTTATGGCTTTCGAGTTTGGAATTTTTGGTCGAGATACTTCATGGAATTCTGGACCCATTTCTCCTGGGGGTTAGCACAAATCTCCTTGGCCACTTTGGTCTTGAAGCTGTCGGGGAAAGAGGGCACAATCAGAAGGACTCTTGTTGGGTCATTTGCTGTGGGGTGAAGGGGTTGCCATGACTGAGGATCTCCCCAACCATGCAGCCATCCCCCCTCTTGCCTCGAAGGCACTGGTGTGACCTGAACAAGCTCCCAGGCAGGGAGCTGGGAGTAAAAGTTTCACATTGTGAAAATTCATGGATTGGATTTAGAGGTTGGACTCCCTGAGTCTTTGACTCTGAGTAACTATGACGCAGTTCTTGGCCTTTATACCCTAGAAATGAATTTTTTGGGGCTGAGGGAGGGTGGGCTTTGTCTACTCACATCACCGCTTTCTGGGGACAGTTGGTGCTGGTGACTCTTCTGTAGCTCTCCAGTCTCTGAATGGGGATCTTCCGACTGGTCACAGTAAAGCAGCAGATCGTGGGGATAGAAGCTGATTTTGGGGGAAAAAGAAACAGAAAGGGTGAGCCACTAAGGGCATGGAGATGTTTTAAAGAACAACTTTGTAAGAAATGAAGGAAAGTCAAGAGACAGCAAGGAAATATAATGTAGAGATAGAAGCCATCCACTCTGAAGTCCTGTACCTCTGGCCCTGACTCCATGTCCTTCGCTGTACAGGAAACCCATTACCTCTGACAAGGGTATGGAGAAAGCATTGGCCAATGTGATATGCTCTGGCTCTGCCATTAGGAAGGGATTTGTACCCATAATATAGTCCTAGTGCTGTTCACTAACTATTCTCAGTTCTCTGCTTTCTGGACACCTGGTAGAATTGCATTTCTTGGTCATTTTTGATTGGTTGGAGCCATTAACTAGTTTTGACCAAAAAATGATGAAAGGAAGTTACACATGTCATTTCTGAGCCAGAGTATGTAGTTGCCAGTGCAAGACCCTCCAGAGCTTTCTTTTCCTTTGCCATGATAACCAGGAGTATTCCAGAGGGCAGCTGCCCCATCATCCTAGAACCCTGAGCATAAAAGACATTAAGCAGAACCCCTGGTTAATATATAGTAGCTGTTTAATGTGAGCAAGACATTGTCCTTTGTTGTTTTAAGCCACTTAAATTGGAATTGTTTCTCACCACAGCATACACTAGTTTTTTTTTCTGCCTGACACACTCAATAAATCTAAACCATCAGAAGATGGGAAGATGAGTTCTGATACAAACACCTAAATATTTTTTCACAAGGGTTCCAGAGTCAAAATATATCACTCAAGAGATTTCCCTGGGACCTCATTCCCTTCCTCTAAAAATGATCTCTGAAAGCTCTGCTGCCGTCTGGTAAAAATTCTAGGCCCCCAATCAACAGAAACTTTTCTCTCCACCACAGCTGAAAAAACGTCCGTGCCCACAGCCACACAGCACTGCAGTGCCCCATCCCCAGACACTGCCAGGGTAGCTGGACCTACGTCAGGGAAAGAACATGGGGTCTGGCCTCCGTGGCTCTTCAGCTGACTGGGTGCAAGGCGTGAGACCTGTTTTCCCATCTTTAAAACGCAGGCTTTGCAGGGAGTCTCTGAAGAGTCTTGCTCACCTGATAGTTCCATAGGCAGATAACTCTCCCCTGGGGAGGGAGGGGCCTTACCTGGCTGTGCAAGCACCTGAGGGCTGAAGGCAGCTGCTGTGAGGAGCAGGCAGAGAAGCACTGAGGAGACCTTCATGTTAGAGAGCGAACCCCTGAGCTTCAGCGTGAGGTGGTCGGCGTCTGTGTCGTCTCGGCTACGGCTGCTTTGCCTGCCTTTTATAGGGAGCAAAGAGGGTGGGGCGCTCCCGAGGGTGTCTTCACTGGCCAGGGTCATGAACAAGTAATGATGAAGGGGGTCCTGAATCAGATGTGTAAGTTCCAGATCCCAGAGATAAACATGACGAAGAGAGGCAAACAGTGGGCTGGGACTTGATCCATCTTTCATCATTCCTGGGATTGAGAGTGGAAAGGAAGAGAGTATGTGGTTGTGCAATGGCTGCACATGGACAGTAGTCTGAAAGGCTTATCCTTGAAAACTCCGCTTTCTCTGAAATGAAACATCTGTAGAGAAGAAAGAAGCATGGAAAGCAGGCGAGCTGAGGAGAGCTGAGAGCCTTCCTTGGTCCCTTTGCTCACATGGTGGTCTCCAGGCCTCCAGACACCTAGAACTTCTGCTAGGCTCCTACCCCACGGAGAGATCTCAGCAGTTTTGAGCCTTGCTGGGTCTCCAGAACCAAGGAAGGGTAGCACAGAAGAACATGACCCTGAAATACTACTACTGGGTATATACCCAGAAGAATCGAGAGCAGTGACATGAATAGACATCTGCACACCGAAGTTCATAGTGACATTATTCTCGATTGCCAAAAGATGGAAACAACCCAGGTGTCCATCAACCAATGAAAAGATAAACAAACTGTAGTGTATTCACACGATGGAATATTATGCAGCTGTAAGAAGAAATGAAGTCGTAAAGCATATGACAACATGGATGAACCTGGAGGACATTATGTTGAGCGAAGCAAGCCAGACACAAAAGGACAAATACTGTATGAATGTGCTGCTATGAACTAAATATATTGTTAACATATTGTATGATTCCATTTATATAATATGTAAATTTAAATCAATTTATAAAGATGAAATTAGATTAGTGGTTATGTAGGGCTGGGAAGGACTGCTAAGGGGTGTGGAGTTTTTCTTTAGGAGTAATGAAATGGTTCTAAAAATTTTGTGGCGATGAATGCACAACATTGTGATTATGTTAAAAGCCATTGTTATATACTTTGGATAGATCATATGGTATGTGAATAAAACTGCTTAATACAATATTTAGGTAAGTTAAGCACCTCTTAAAAAAAAATATATATATATATAAATGACATTTTTGTAAGAAAATGCACATATATGCATATATATTGATATATCATTTTACAAATATTGGTATGTATTGTGAAAAATTTGATTTTTATCCACAATAAAAAATTAAAAAAATAAAAAATAAATAAAAAACAAAAAATAACTGCTTAATAAATAAATGAATAATTGTACAAGAATAGCCAGAAATAGCAGCTGTGTACAGCAGGAGAAACAGAGAGAGATTGAGAGGGGAAGCATTTTCTTGTTTGTTTTTTGTTTATTATTATTGAAATAGTGAAAATGCTCTAATTGAAGTGATAAATGAACAACTATGTGATTATACCAAATACATTGATTGTACACTTGGGATGAATTAAATGCTTTATCAATATGCAAAAACAACAACAAAAAACCAAAAAACCAAAAAACCTATTTTATAGGTCATTCTGCTCCAGGTATTCAGCAGAAACTATAAAAAGCTTCCCTGGGGCCACAAACACCTATGAATGAGCTGCTTAACCTGGCCTCAGTTTTTAATAACAGGGACTGAGCTAGCAAGGAAGGGATCGCAGCAAAATTAAGATGATGGCCATAGTGGTCAGTAGTGGGTCTCTGCCTCCTCCAGGCTGCCCGGGAAGTAGTCACGGAGCTGCAGCATGCTTCCGAGGAGGAACACCAGGACATTGGAAGAACGAATGTCCCTAACCTGGCAGGAAACCGCTCCAAAGGCTGCCCCCGGGATGGATGGTGTCCTTGTGTAGTAAGAGCGGCCATTGGGGCCAGGGAGGGCCCTGGGCCCCAAAGTGGGGCCTGAGGATACTCCAGAGCCTTCCAAGGCTCTCCCACTGAGGACTGATGGGACCGGCTTCAGGTAATGCCACACACCTGCCGCTCACAATCAGGACAGCTGAACTTCAGGTGGCCATGGACGTAGCAGGTAAGACCGTTCGTTTTCTAATTGACACAGGAGCCCGTTGTGCTTTTGTTTTTGAGCCCTCTGTCCTTGCATACTCATTCTGCAGTGCAGGTGGATGGAAAGGCAGAAATCCACAGGCTCTCTCCCTTCCTCCCATGTCAGGGTGGCCCCTGTTCTCATTAGTCATCAGTTTCTTTTAATTCCTAATTGTCCCACTCCCCTATCAGGAGCTTTAGCAGCACAGATTACTCCCATCACAAACCCTTTCTCATCAAGCAGTTGTGCCCGATAACTCCTTTCTCCTTGGGTTTGCAGAAGGACCCCCTGACCAACCCTGACTTCTGCCTGAAATAGCACTGTGGGTGAAACCCGAGGTCCAGGACTCGGAGCGTCTGGGAAAAGCAATCCCAGCTAGTCCTGTGGTTGCTCAATTTAAATCCCACCTCCAGTTTCCCCAAGGAAAACAATACCCCTAAAACCAGGGCAATTGAGGGAATTCATCCCCTCATAAACAAATTCTTAGCAGCGGGAATTCTTGTTTCCTGTCATGCTCCTGTAATACTCCTATCTTGCCAGTACAAAAGCCAAACAGAACCTACAGATCAGTCCAAGACCTATGGGCAATTAATCAGTTTGTAATCCCCATGCACCTGGTGGTCCCAAATCCATATACTTTATTACATAAAATCCCTGTCAATTCAGCTTGGTTCACGGCCTTGGATCTTAAGGGTGCTTTTGTCTGCATACCTTTGGATCCTAAGTCTCAACTCCTTTTCCCCTTAGAATGGGAGGGAGGTCAACTCACCTGGCCTGTTCTTCCCCAGGGCTTCAGGGATAGCCCACATCTCTTGGGGCAGGCTGTTGCCCAAGACCTTTCAGACCTTGTCCTAAAGTCTAGTGTCATTCTCCAGTATGTAGATAACCTGTTAATCTGCAACCCAACATATGCTGATTCATTAGTGGGTGCTATTACTGTGCTCAGCCTACCTAACTCTCCCCTCCATTGGACTGGGTTATGCTGTTTAGCTTACTTGGTGCCGGATTTTACTGTGTATAATGGAACTAATTCACTCCCTTTCCTAGCCACTGTTAGCTTGAGGCCCACCAAGGCTACACAATTGGTCCCCCTCCTCTCCTTTCTTTGTTGGCATCTGGGGGACTAGCCTTAGGCACCACAGGATCATTCCTAGTTTATAACCTCTCCCAAGCTCTAGCTCAAAACCTTAATTACCTTGCAGAGACTCTTGGCATGCTCCAACAGCAGGTCGAGTCCTTAGCAGAAGTCGCCTTACAGAACAGAAGAGCCTTTCCTGGGCTAGGCTAAAAAAAGAAGAGGCCTTAATCTCCTCATGGCAGCCCAAGGGGGAACTTGCCCCTTCCTAAAGGAAGAATGCTGCTACTATATAAATAGGTTTGGAGAAATCTATGCCAACATTAACATCCTGAAAAACACGCAAATAATCTTCACGGTCCTATCCTCTCCATGCCCATTCCTTCAGTCCCCTGTCTAGGAGCCACCATATGGGAGTGGGTTTCTTCACTCATCACACCCTGTCTCTCAGCATTCTTAGGCATTGCATTTGCTCCGATTGTTTTACAAGTCACCCAGCGGCTCATCATTAAGCAAGTTGAAGCCCTTCACAATAAACTTCTGCTTACTGTGACCTACTCTCCCCTTCCTCCAATAGACAAGTCTTGACTTCCTTCTACCATGAAGCCCTCCCCTTGGCTCCCAGTTTCCATCTAGTTTAACTACTTTTGTGTGACCTCCCAAAACATTTGCTGTCCCTTTCTAGCAGGAAGTAGTTTTGGAAGATAGATCTTCGACCAAAAGCACACCCCAAAGATTTGGGAGGTTCACAAAAAGTAGAGGGGATACTCCTCCCTTAGAGGTACCCACAGTGTCTGTGCTATGCTTAATAAATGCTTTAAACTCACTAGTTAAATTCTTTTAACTATTCTTCTGCGTGCCTGACAAACAGTAGGACATGAGAATTGAATGATTTCCATTGATCTTGATTTCCTGTGCATTTTAAAACTCTTCCCTTAGCTGTTAAAGCCTTTTTCCAAGTGGAGTCAAAAGGCAAAATCCTGGCTATCAAATATCGTGTAGTGGAGCAGGTTTAAAGCAGTACAGGAAGTCCCCTGTGCCCTCACACCCCAAGGATTCTAGGAGCACATTTTGAAAGCCAGTGATCTAGTTCACCCTCAACCTGAGCACAAATTGCAGACAAGGCATCTGATTGCTAAAATTATCAACAAGAAAGGGGAGGCAAGAACCCACATGCATCCTCTTGATGCCTATCGTCAGTCCTCTAGTAGGAGTGGGTGTAAGGGGAGGCACAGTCCTCCAGCGGCTGACTGTGGCAAGTCACTGCATCCGTCACTGGCACAGAGGTCTTTTCCTGCCTTTCTCTTTTGGCACACAAGCTCATGATTACCTCTGTGAATTTTCTCAAGCAGCCTATTAGCTCCTCAAATGCTTAGCTTCCCTTTATCCACTCTTCTCATCTCCAGGAATTGTTCAAATCCTTCTTCTTCCACAAAGCTTTCCCTAGTCTATTAGATTTCACATTTCACCTCAAGCTGTAAAAATGGAGATTTCTCTCTTGTCTCTCACTGGCCCTGGCAACAGTTGCTTCTGTATTTTAGAAGGGAAGGTTTAGAATCTTCCTGGAGAGTTTACCACCAAACAAAAGACACCTACAACCAGACTTGATTCTCATACAATTCCAAATATTTGTTGCTGGGCATTTAGATAGTTTAAGCTTTCTTTAATAGTTATAATAATTTATAACACACATGCTTATATAAATAATTTATCCAGGTCTCTATTTCCTTCCACAGGATGATTCTTGAATGTGCAATTTTTGTGGCCCCTCATGTATATAGACACATTGTCTTGAAGATAAAAGTTTACACTCTTCACTAACATTTGCTAATTTTATATTTACTTTGCTTGAATTTGTACTTGATTCTTTCTCATGTGCATGTTAACTGACTTATTCTGTGAGATTTATAAATTCACATCCTCAGACCAAGTGTATTTTTATTTTAAGTATATTTGTAAAAAACCTCTTTAAATATTAACCCCACGTTTTCCATTGGTTGGAAACACTGTGTCAGCTTTTACAAAAGTAGTATTTATAGAATATGAAACATATCAAGGGCTTTAGGATTTTCTTGAGGGCACAAAAGGGCTTCAACCTTTCTAAGATGGCAACTTTATTTTTAACTCGAGACAGTTTTCTGCAGATTTTCACCATATAGCCTTGATATCTTGAGCTGAAAGATCAACTTGTAGTCTCAATGTTTAGCTTAGAAAATCGTAAGTAAGCTCCTCTCAAAATATGTTACCCTCTTCAATGAGTAGGCATCATACAAAAAAAAAATCCATCCAGAGGCAGAAAATAAAAATAATCATAAATAGAATGATATTGTAAGAATGCATGAGATGTTAAAAATTTCAAGAACAGTGATTGCGGAGAAACAGAAGACAGCTTCAACAAATAAAACAATGGTTATTGTGTCTGCTTCTGGGACTGTAGAGACTGTAACAGAGAAGGAAGACAGTGCTCCAACACCAGATGGCTCTGTTTTTATCAAAGCCCGATGAAGGAAAATTCATAGCATGAATTATTTGAATCTGTCTTTTTGGATTATCATTTAAAATTTCAGACAGAGATATTTATTCTGGAGAAACAGGGCAAAACTCCTGTTTGTAAGATAAGTTTTTCAGATGAAGCATATAAATCTAAATGGTAGCATTATTGTATAGTGTTTGGACTTTGCTTTGATAAGCTATGGTTTATATTTAAGATTAGAATTCTGAGCAAAATGTTTTTGATGTATAAATTTAATTTAATCCAAATATATGGATGGATACATTTTAAAGACACAAATTGAAAAGCAAATTCTTGAATAGTAAATAACTTGGTCAATGTTATTAAAATGTTGACTTATTGACTTTTATTTTATGATAAAGGAAATAAGTGCTTTCTCTCCTAGAAATATACTGCTGTTACTATTATAAAAATGCAAGAACATATATTTGCATACCGATGTTCATAGTGGCAATTATCAGTTGCCAAAACATGGAAGCAACCCAAGTGTCCATCAACTGATGAATGGATAAATAAATTGTGGTATATACATACAATGGAATATTATTCAGCCATAAAAAGAATGAAGTTCTGAAATATGTGACAACATAGAAGATCCTTGCAGATGTCATGTTTAGTGAAATAAGCCAGACACAAAAAGACAAATAATAGTTGACCTTACTGTTATGACAAAATTAAGAATAAGCAAATTAATAGAGCCAGAAACCAGAATATAGGTTACCAGGGGCTAGGCTGGGAGTAGGGAATGGGAGGAGGAACAGTGGTTAATGCTTAAATTATACATTGTTTGGGGTGATGGAAAAGTTTTGGTAATCAGTGGCAAAAAAAAAGCAAGAGATTCAGAATTAGGTTGGTTGTGTCTAGTCTTGTGATAAATTGAAATATATATCCCGTGTTAGACAAGTTCTTAATTTTAATCCATATTCCTATGGGTGTGAACCCATTGTACATAAGATCTATTGTTATTTAAAATTAAGGAATGGCCGAATTGAAAGAGGTTAGGTCTGAATCCAGATTATAGAAGGCTAACAAAGAGAAAGAAAGAGAAGGAAACCGGAAGCCAGCATCACAGAAACCCACTGGGAGGAGCCAGAACCCGGAAGTCAGCAGAACCCAGAAGACAAAGGAGAGGCCAGCGCCTTGTAACGGGAAGCAGGCCTACAAGCTGTGGAGCTCCGAGGTAGCTGGAGGCCAGCCCCAAAATGTTTCAGACTTTGGGGAGAAGGTGGTGCCTTACTGAAGCAATGATTTTGGACTTCTCCTAGACAATCACCCCGAATCTCTGACACACTTCTAGACTCAAAACGGTGAGCCAGTGCCTTCTGTTGTGTAAGCTAACCCAACGTGTGGTGTTTGTCATGCCTGGCTTGCTCTAATCTCGGGTATAACTGTAGGCAAGTCATTTACACTCTCTAATTGTGTCTGTCTTCATCTATAAAATGTGGGCCTGGACAGTTTTCAATGTGCATATCAGATGGACTGATTGGTACTGGCCGCACAGAGAAGTAAATTGAGAAGGACTGTGAGGCTTTGTCACACAGGGTTAGTAGAAGACAGTGTTGGGGTTGATTGGTGGTATCTGTCGTGGGCACAGGATGAGAGAGTGCACTTGCTGGCCTACAGGATCTCTAAACCCCAAGCTATAAGAATTGCTCTACAATTACCTAAATCGGGACCAGTTAGGGACCAGGAACACAGGTCACTAAGAATTATCAGAGAAAGGCCCTTTCCTGCTCGGCTGTAGGCGAGATGGTCTAGTGTGGACTCTGGCACCAGGCTGCTTGGCTTTAGATGATGCCTCTCCGACTAGCTTTGATATCATGGACAACTTACTTAACCACTCTTTGCTAGTTAAGATGGGGATAATAATGATGCTTACCTTAGAGAATATTGTGAGAATTAAATGAGTGTATATATATATACATATATATACATATATATATAGGTGCTCAGTAAGTAGATGTTGTTAATATTTATCATTATTAGGAAATGGGGCCGATCTTGTGGACCCATGCTTGGAAGGGTCTCAGAAACTGGGAAGATGGCTTCTTGGATATGTTCTCCCTAAAATTCTCCTGCTGCTTTTAGGTAAAGATATGTTATACTAGGGCTGGTTCCTAGGAATGCCTGTGTTGCACATAGGGTAGATGTGAGTTCCCAAAGTTGTGTCATTACAAGAAATCTGGGATACTTTTGACCTCAGGCATGTTTAGCTGATATAGTTGAGTGTTCACGATCTGTTAGTAGGAATCATTTCATAACTCTGCTGGGAATTCAGAGAGCTCTACCAGCAAATCACTTCCCACTTATTTGTTTTCCTCCCTGGGCTTTGGACTTAATCTGGACCAGAAATGCCTCAGTAGGAGTTAATAAAATAAACCTGTAAACATCCAGCTAACAGCTGTTGCTTCCAGCAAGTGGGGGCAGTAACTGTTTTGTTTTTCTCTCCCTCTTCCTTGTAGGCTTCTCACTCAGCAGTGAGCTAGAGTAGATTCAACTACATGTCTGGGTTTGGATAAATACAGGTCCTTGGTCAGGAAGGACTCTGAGTGATGGGTAGGAAATGAGACCCCATGGTGAAAGCAATAACTTGGCCTCTGAAGTGTTTCCCAAGGAATGATATGGATCCCAGGAGTCAGAATTCCTGATTTGTGCAGCTCTGCTCCAGATTTCTTCTGGTATTGCAAAGTTATTGGCAGAATTGAGAGGAAAAACATTCCTTTTATTCCAACGTTCTCTTTTTTTAAAGAGGAGAGAGATGAGGTTTGGGCATCAGTGATACAGTCCCTAAGGCAATTCGGTGCATTTCAAGCTGAGCTGATTCTTGCACCCACATCTCTTGAATTCCTGTCTTGGGAAACATTTCCTGCATTGCAGCTTCTGTCCTCAGTTTTCCCTTGAGCAAAACTGGGTCTAGGAGCATCTGCTACCTCTTTTTCAAGGAATCATTGAGCCCATGTCTGAAGGTATTTTTTTACCACTTTTGGAGGAAACGTGCACAACAATATATGTTAGTATAAAATTTCTAACAATGTGTTTGGCACATAGCTAGACGCAATGACAATGCTAACCTATGCAGCACTACTTCATTATGTATGGTTTGACAGCTTTAATCTTCTCAATAAACCTGTGTAGTAGGCATTCTAATCATTCTAGAAATGAGAAAACAGAGGTTTAAAGAGGTGAAGTGTTTTCCTCATCTACAGAATCATTTATAAAAGTGAATCTGCTTCTCAGAGTTGCCTTGAGAAAAATAAAAGTGTTTTAAAATTTAATATATTTTTACTGTTACATTATGGCATATCATTCTCTTGGGAAATCAGCTTTGCTCTTTTGTATAAAGAAGGAAAACTGAGACAGGGAATGCAGAATCTATTTCCCTTAGCCTATTTGTCATTGTAGTGATGGTCTACAGTAGCAACAACAAAAATCTCAGCGGCTTACGCAACAGAAATTTATTTGTTACTTATGTCACAGCCTGATGTTGGTCTGGTAGCTTGCCAAAGATGCTCTCTTCTAAGGGGTGTGTCAGAGATTCAGGCTGATTGCAAATTATGGCCATCATCTGGAACATGTAACCTCCAAGTTCACTGAGGCAAGGAGACAGAGGGTTGGTTGATTGTGTAGGATGTTTTATAGAACCAGACATGGAAGCTGCTATATCACATCTGTTTACATCCCATTGGCCTTAACTTGTCACATGCCCTTAGCTAACTGCAAAGGAGGGTGGGAAATGTAGAGGAGTACTAACGGTTTCTGTCAGTCTGTTCTTTGCTCACTTCTTTTCAAAGTGAATACAATTAATTCTTCCCAAAGAAAGACAACCCCAAATGCCATTTAGTCATTGCATCGACTTTAAATACCCAGGATCTCTGGATGCTGGGTGGTCCTCTTTCTTAGGGGTACATGTGAATCTTCTTTATCCAGTGATACGTGAACTAAAAAGACAAGTTATTTGCTCCTCATGCCATATATCAAGTTTGGTGAGGACAAGGCACTTACAATAAACACCCTCATTCACGGAGGGAAAGAATTGTAGGCACCATTGGCCAACGCTCTGTAGCAATCCTGCAATCCTTCAAGCAAATATTGCTAAGTCCCTCACCCTGGGTTAGGCTTGATTCTGGCCTCTGGGGAAGCTTCTTATGCTTGTCGATTCTGGTTCCTGACTGCCCTTTGTGAGACTCTCCTTTTCCATTATTCCCCTTGGCCTCTTGTGAATTACATGTTGAACAGAGACATGCCCTTCCCTTCCCTTTCCTTCCTTCTCTCTCTTTCTCTCTTTCTTTCCCCCTCCTTTCCCCTCCCCTCCTTTCCCCTCCCCTCCTTCTTTCTTTCTTTCTTTCTTTCTTTCTTTCTTTCTTTCTTTCTTTCTTTTCTTTCTTGATGCAGACTCATGGATTCTTTGGCAATGTGTTATAGTTTTCTCAAAAATTTATAGGCTTCTGAATTTTTTGCTTCCAGTTAATTCCATGTGCCAGCAGCCACAGCCAATGTTCCTTTCTAGACATACTTTTCAAATTACTTTTCTCTTTCCTCTTAATGAGGCTATTAGGCTTGAAATGGCAAGGCCTGGTGCCTTTATCCAACTAAGAGTTTTTTACCCCTGGACTTTAGTGCTCAGATCTCACCACCACCTCCCCCACCACCCCCGCAGCTGCCACCCAAATACCGTCTCTTATTGTTTGGGATCTAGATGCAGATAACGTTACAATAAGATCCTGAATATCTGGACTCTATTTCATTTCTACTTTAAAACCAGCCAATCTTTCCTGAAGTCATCTCTTTTTAGAATACCTTAACAAATGCAGACAATGGCCACTAACACTCACTAGTGTCTTTGTTTTTCATACTCTGCCCTAGGAGATGCAATTGCAGTGGATAGGAGCTGACAGCTTGCTCCATCTTTCTGGCCTGAGATAATGCCTAGCATTTTTCGAGGCAGCGCATGATCAGGGTACTGTTTATGTGGGTTAGGCAAGGCTCCAAATTTCAGTGGCTTAACAAAACAAATATTGATTCCTCTTTCATGTCACAGTTCCAACAGGACAGGTGGCTCTCCCCCAAGCAGTGCTTTGGGGCTATGGGTTGCTTCTGACTTGAAGCTGAGCTTTATGGAACACTGCCTCCCAGGCCACCATGATGGGAGGGAACGCTGGAAGTGTGAGCTGTTTGGAGGGACCAGTTATGAAAGTGGCTTACATCATTTCAGCCATTGTCCAATTGGTTAGAACTCTGTCACACGGTCCCCAAATAAATGCAATTTAGACTGAAAAATGTAGACATGTGCATGGAAAAGTTGAGAGCATCTACAGTCTCTGCTCCTTCAGGGCTGCTGCATGCCCAATGGTCAAGTCTAGGAGGTGAGAAAGTGAATATTAAAGTCCTTATTCATGTCTAAGCCAGAGGTGGCAGGTCAAACCCAGAGGCCACAGTGATCTGAAAGACAGAACACCAGGATAACTCAGAGTATATCCATGTACTGGTTCCCAGACCTGGGTGAGAAGCAGTTAAAAGGTGGCAGGGGGCACCTTTCCCATCCCACACTTTGCATCAGAAACTTCACCCGGAAATTGTGTTTTTATAAGAGAGCCACTTATCTACTGTGAATCCCCATTTACTGAGACCAATCTCTGAGTCCTATTGGACTCAATGCCTAGTTATGTATCAGCTGCTGTTCCTGATCATGATTGGGGATTTCTGATATTCTGCGCCTAAAGTTTTTTGCTATAGGGGACAAGGGATCTGGAATTGCATGAAGACAAATGTGTTAAAATTTCCTTGAAAATGAAAAGCTGTTTGGGCTTGGCACACGAGCCCATCTCTCTTAGCCAGCCCCCCTAACTGACACTGCCTAATATTTGCCTGGTACCAGAAGGCTTACTGGGTTTCATTATCTATTGCATCTGTTTATTTCCACTCCCACTCCTAGTCTGCCTCCTGGTTGGTCTCTACTGGAATTTGAGATTACACTCCTTGTTGGTTTTGGGGTGTGGACCAGAGGACTGGAGAAGATGCAGAGAGAGCTGTTGGACCTGGACTGAGGGTTACTGATGGCTGGGGATGGTCACCAGTCAATCATCTCCTTGCCTTTAAGCTGTCTGATTTCTCCTGACACCTTGATATTTCTACCTGAGGCTTTGATCCTCTGTCTCTAAGCAGCTCAGTTTCAAGTTATCAAGGCTCTGCCAGTATTCTATATTACTTGCAGGATCCTCTCCTTCCCCCTCCCCCCTTCCCCAGCCTGTAGAGAGGGAAATTAAGACACCTGAAAGGGAACCTGTGAAGTCACTTGCTGATCCCTTACCTGGTTTCCCAATGCGGGTGATGTTTGCATTACCCTGGAAAGGAGACCAGCCAGACATAAGGCTTAAGCAATAGATCTGGGAGAGACCTTGGGTAAAGTGGGGGATGCCAAGGAAAGGAATGGCTTTGGAAGGGAAGAAAGTTGTTTGAACAAGTGAGCGAAGCTGCTATCAGATGTGGAGCTGTAGAGCTGGCTAAGCCTGGCCTGGAGCTGCCTAACTCTCTCTGACATGCAGATGGGTTCAGCCAGAGGGAGGAGGGGGCCAGGGCCAGGGTCTATCGTATATTTTTTCTTCCAGAACATGAGGTCACCAACTGAAACCATGTCGTCCTCCTTGTCACCATGTTTCCTCTCCAGCTTTATCTTATCCAACAAAAAGGCAACAAGTCAAGTTTTATACAAAAATATATTTAATGTGAAAAGTCAGGTTGAACACATAAAAATATTCAATTCTATAAAACCTTACTATTAATACTCCAGTTTCATAGGGACATCACCTCCTTAAAAAAAAAAAAAAAAAAAAAATCTTTGCTTTGATCCTTGCAAAGACTTTCACAACACCGCAGGGAGGTAGAGGAGAGGAGTGTCATGTAGTTTTTAGGGGACCGAAGTACAGTTAATGTGCTCAAGGCTTTGCATTGAAAACCATCAAAATCCACGGCAGATTAAATTAAAATATTAATAGCTTATACAATATAAAACATTACTTAAGAAAAATTATGATTCACATTATTAGGCCAAGCTCATAGTCCTTAGAATTATAATAAAAAGAATCTCAGAAAGCAACTTGAAAGGGTAGGGACTATAACTTATTTGTGTCCCAGGTTCAGGCTTGGCTTCAGTCCAGGCGTGAGTGTTCAAGGCTTTGGAGTTGGAGTTTTCTTGTCCAGGTGTTTCATGGACTCCTGGACCCACTTCACTTTGGGGTCAGCACAGACCTCCTTGGCCAGTATAGTCTTGAAGCTGAGTGGTAGAGAGGGCACAGTTAGAGGGAGTGCTTGGAGAATTCAACCTGAAAGTGTAACCTACTCCATGTACAGCTGCCTGAATCATTATGCCCATGGCATTGGAGCTGCCATGGACCAGACCAGAGGAGAAAGGAGGTAGGGTAAAGGAGGGGGCCTCGGAGGAAGCAGCTGCGCTTGCTGCCCCAGGTGAAGCTACCTTGGCTCCTGGTGGAAAGGATTGGGAAGATTTGAACCAATGGCTGAACAGGGAACTGGGAGTGGGAAGTCTCTTTCTTTTCTTGGGCTCAGTTTTCCCATTGGAACATTTCTGGAATTGGATTAGAGATGGGCTCAGCATCTGAGTGTTTGACTCTGAGTTAGTCTGATGATAGCCCTGTCCACTGTCCCAGGGAAGAGCTTTGGACTGCGGGTTGAGGGTGGGTGGTCTGGTCCACTCACATCACAGCTTCCCAAGGACACTGGCTGCTGGTGACTCTTGTGTAGCCCTCCAGCCTCTGGAGGGGGATCTTCTTACTGGTGAATTTATAGCAGCAGGTGGGGATATGACTCCCATCTGCAATGAAACCAAAAAGGAAAGGCCCATTAAGGTATGTGCTGGGTCTTTTTTGTTTGAAAAGTAGGAAATGATAAAAAGGAAGAGTCAAAAGAAAAGGAAGAGGTGAAAGGAGAAGCCACTCATATCAAGTCCAATGGCTCTGCCCCTTGAGGCATTCCTAAATTTTCTCTCATTTTTGTGGACTGTAAAATGGTAATACACCATTCCTAATTGACACGGGGAAGAGGAACTGGTGTCTACTCTTTGGGTGTTGCTAGGAGGAACTAATAATCCAAGTTATCAGGGCCAGGGAAGATAAGCTCAGGGACCCAGCAACTTGTTCCCTTTTAGGCTCCCAGCAAACCTAAGCCTCAGCAGGGCTGCTGTCTCTGGGAGCTGGACTCAATGAAACACAGTCCAGATTCTGGGTCTCCTTCTCTCCCCTCCACCGTATCTGGAAATACCCCTCTCTTGGATGTCCCCGGTTCCAGACACTGCTGAAACCAGTGAAAGGAGCTGCGGCAGTAACTACACTGAGTGTCCAGAGCTGGAGTCCTGGAAGGAGCTGGAGTTCTAGCTGAGGCTCTGCCCTTGAGCAGCTGTGT
>JAKSZT010054055.1:18875853-18894734 GCA_026826555.1 Tolypeutes matacus
GGCTGCTGGGCTGGTCTTGGCCTCTCTGCTGCTCTGGCTGCTCTGCCTGCCTTTTATTGAAAGCCAAGAGGGTGGAGTAAAGCGAAAGGCTTGGCCCAGGGCAGCATCCTCCTCAATGAATGACGAAGTGGAACCTCAAATCTGCTGAGTGAGTGCAGCACCCTAGAGAGGTTTCCAGGAAGTAGGAAAGGAAGCAGTGGTTCAGGCTGGGCACTTTTCCATTCACTAAAAGAAGTGGGGGAGGATGGAGTGCAGTTATGTCCAGACTGACCACAGATGAGATCCAAGTGGGTTATTCATAAGGATTCCACTTTTCTGAAGTGAAAACTGAAGAAAAGAAAAGATGCAAGGGAACTGTGGTCAGAGCAGATGAAAACATCTCAGGGCTTGCCTTGGCCCAACCTTAGGCAACAGTCCAAAGGGTCTTCAAGCTAGAAAGGGGTCCTGAAACCTTAGCTGGGCTCCCAAATGCACCTTAAATCTGTTTGTTCTTTGTTTGTTTGTTTGTTTTAATATATTTTAAATTTATTTTTAAAGGATACTTAGATTACATAAAATGCTACATAAAAAAAAGTAAGGTATTCCTAGATGCCCCCCTCCCCACACCTCCCACTTTTCCCCTTTATTAACAACTTCTTTCATTGGTGTGGTACATTCATTGCAGTTGATGAACACATTTTGGAGCATTGCCACTAAGCATGGATTATAATTTACATTGTAGTTTACACTCTCTCCCACTCAATTCTGTAGGTTATGGCAGGATTTATAATGGCCTGTATCTGTCATTGCAATGTCATTCAGGACAATTCCAAGTCCTGAAAATGTCCCCATATTATACCTCTTTTTTCCTCTCCCTGCCTTCAGCACCTCCAGTGGCCACTGTCTAAACATCAATGATATAATTTCTTCCATTGCTGGAGTCACAGTAAATCTATAGTAGAATACCAGTAAGTCTACTCTAGTCCATATTTTATTCCCCAATCTTGAGGATTCTGGGATGGTGATGCCCACTCTACCTCTAATTGAGAGGGGGCTTCGATCCCATACAGCTGATGGATGGGACTCTTGCTTGCAGTTGTAGACTCTCTTGGTTCCTTGGTGTGGTGGTTGTCCATTCTCACTTCCTTGTTAGTTGTCCTGGGTGAGTCCAGTGAACTGGAGAGTAGGTGGAGCAACTCCGCTGAGGCTCAGCCCAGAGATTAAAGTCTCTTAGATGTACTCCTACCAACTTCAGCACCAACTATAGATTCAAATAAAAGGGACAGAAGAGGCATGTGCAGAGAAGTCACATCTGAGTCCAACTCTGTCATACTCGGGAGCACAAACTCCAAAGCTGGGCCCACTGGCTAGGCACCAAATGTTTGTTCTTTATAATGCAAGAATGGTGGCACAATCAAAGTCTAGAAGAACTGTAGGATTTTATTACCATAGAACTGAATGATATGAGCCATTGGATTTAAGAGTTGGAGAAAGCCATATAAATCATGTAGTGCTGCAAAATAAATTTGCATAGGATACTAATACTACGCTTACTCTGTGCCATGAATATTTTAAGTTCTTTACAAATACTGTCTTTATATCTCCCATTCCTATCTAGTAAATATTGTTAATTCCCATTTTATAGGTGAGGTATCTGAGGCACAGAAGAGGTTAGATAACCTGCCTGAGGTCTCCCAGTAACTGGTTAAGCAGAACCCAAGCGAGTTAGCCCAAGTCTGTCCTACTTATTGCTATGATCCACTTCTGGATTGTCCTCTACTAGCTGCCTGGTCAGTTACCCGGGCCTTCTCTCTCCTCATCATCTTCCAAACTAGCAGACACTTACAGGGGAGGCAAGAGACATTCCTTGTGGTTAAGTCCCTAGGAGTTTGGAGCCTGTGGTTAGCACAGCAGGCAGCAGTTGGCAAGAAAAGTGTCCCCTGCTGCGGCTGCTGTTCTCCCAGCTTTCTTCTAGATTTTCAAGGAGGAGTGAGCAGAAAGACCAGTTTTTGGGGATTCGAATGCCTAGCTTCATGTGCCAGTATTGTCTTAGATTTCCTCAGAAACCATAAAAATCATAGTAACAAGAATGAAAGACCACATTTCTGTCAACTCTTTTTCTTTACAAATATGGCAACAATTCCTTGAGGAATTGTTCCTTGAGGAGTCTCTTGACTCCTTATCCCTCTGAGTCTTGGTTTACTTTTGTCCAAATGAGAATGGAAGGTTCTACTGTCTTTTTTTTCCTTAAAGACTCACCAAGACAGTGTCTTTAAAATGCATGGAGTTGGGAAGCGGATGTGGCTCAATCGATGGGGCTCCCGCTTACCATATGGGAGGCCCCAGGTTCGGTTCCCGGGGCCTCCTGGTGAAGGCAAGCCAGCCCACGCGGTGCGGTGAGCTGACACAGCAGACGAACCGGCAGGGGGAGACAAACAGACACAGAAAAACGCACAGCAGACGGACACAGCTAGCACAAGCAGCAAGGGGGGATACATAAATAAATAAATAAAATCTTTAAAAAAAAAAATGCATGGAGTTGATTGGAAGAAAACATTTGACAATTGCTTATTTGTAACAAGAAATTGGTTCATGTTAAATAAATAAATGACTATGCCTGGTTTGTAGTGGTCAACAATGGCCAAGAAAAGTAATAGCTGATATTACTGAGTGCTTACGGGGAGCCAGACATAGTGCTAAGGTGCTTTCCAGCATTATCTCATTAGTCCTCCAAACAACCTAACTTTCCTTGGGTTGAAAGAGTAACACATCCAGAATCTCACAGGTCATAGAAGTCATAGCATGGAGGGTTGAGATCCCCAGCCAGGACTCTGACTCAGAATCCCTGCTCCTGGAGACTAAATAATGTTTTTCCATAGATATTGATTTCCTAGGAAAGCTAAGAACAGAGAATCTATGGAAAGGCTTTTCTAGAGGCTTAGGTAGAATTAAAAAAGGCAGAACAAAGAGAGAACAAATCAACCTGAGCACTGCTTTGCTTGAACCTCTCTTGGAGTCTTAATTTTATTCTGCCTGAATCTTGCTATTTATGTTTTTTTCCCCCACTAGTGTTGAATCCCTCTGCCTGGCTCTGTCCTTTGCCCACGGTTCCATCCATTTTTACTGACTGAATAAAATGTTTCTGGAATGGATGCTCACAGCCATTGCTTCCCAGACCATCTCACCTTGACTTCCTCATGTTAATGGAAACTCCTCTCTAGTCCATTATTGGCCTGTCCTTTTCAAGGGACTTGGAGGGTTGCGTCCCCTTTCTTGAGGATTCCTTTAGGTACTCAAAGTGGCTGTCCAGCCATGCTGAGCTCTTTAAACTACTCTCTGTTGGTTCGATCATGTTACCATCACTCAGAATCCTAGAATCCTTGAATCAAAGGACGTATAGAGATTGTGTAGTACAACCTTCTCTTCTGGTACAAGGAAACCATATTCCAGCATTTCTTAGTGCTTGAACATGCCTTTACTTCAGGGAAGGGCATCATATTGGAAAAGTGACTTGGTCACAGCAAGTGCCAGACAGTAAACCCATGAAAAGTGAGAAGGTGTGAATCAGATGAGAATGTTTTCTGGAAGATGATGTGCTTCCCACATACTTTGGTTCTCTCTAGAAGAGACGGTCTCCGCAGCTGGAAGGCCAGGCACACGAAATGAGAGAAAAGAGTGGAAATTCCCACTCTGAGGCAGCTTTGGAAGTTCCCGGATCATGTGAAAGCGAATGCCTTGGCTGGAGCCTGCATTCCAGCTGCTGGGCCTGGAGCCAGGGAGCCCTCACGTGGGGCTGTGCTGGGAATTTCTCAGCACAAAGCCTCACTGAGCTCCTGCTGGGGGGCTAGAGCCAGACAAGGGACAGGCCCCGGGGGCAGGAGCATCTGGAGAGGCTAGGGTCAAGGTTTAGATGTTCCCCAGAACCCCCCAGTTCCCCTGGGGCCCCTTCCCCATCACCTCCTAGATGAGGACTGGAAAAGTTCCTCTTGGGGAATAATCTTCCCTCCCTTCCGCGTGTACCTTTGTCATCACTGCAGACTCCCACTCAGTGTCAGAGGTGAAGGAAAGAAATGAAAGTGAAGCTTCCTAGAAAGATCTGAGGCCAGACCTGAGTCACTTGCTCCCCCCTGCACATCTGGCGGCAGCATCCCTCTTGCCCATGCTTCCTGGCACTCCCTCAGTTCAGGTCTTTGAGTGAGATGCACAGGAGGCTTTGCATGTGGCAGGTCCTTTCTGGACAGCTCCCCCAGGCCTCTTCTCCAGCTTCTCCCTCCTACACTCCTCTAGGCCAGTTCTTAGCTCCAGGTAAACCAAAGCCCCCAACTCTGCTATCACTTCCCTTTCAAGGACTGGGAGTCCATTCTTTGTTCTTTTGCACTCTGTAAGATATGACTGGTACCTTAGAGATCATCTGCCTATTTTACTGATGAGGAAACTGAGGCCAAGAAAGAGACAGTGGCACATCTGAGCTGGCATGGAAAACTAATGGCAGAGTTTGTGCTGGTCTGTCCGTTTATGTGCTCTTGGTGTAGTGCTCTTTTTCGTGCACTGCATTGTCTCCTTATCCTAACATTCATTCCTTAAGCATTTACTCTGTGCAGGTCACCATGTAGGGGACTGTGGCAGGAGGGAGAAGTGAACCAGATGCCAAGCTGCTTTCCAGAAGAGATGATAAACTAAGTATCCAGGGGAAGCAGGACTCAGTTTATGAATAAGCATGAGCAGTTTCCAGCAGTTAGGCATTTTCCTGGGCATTTCCTGCCCCAGGACTATTTACATGAGGGAAAACTCCATGGGAAGAGAGAGGAAACATTCACATGCAATGGCCTGGATTGGGCAGGGGAGAGGGTGGCTTCTGAACTGAGCAGGGGTCTTGACACTTAGGCTGTTTTCTGGGCCAGCTGTCTGGGACCAGCACCTGAGCTCTAGGGTGAGGGGGCAGCAGTAAGTGAGGGGAGAAGCCAGGTAAGGCACTAGGCTAATATCACTGAAGACACCCTGAAGCAGAGCTTGAGACTCTGTAAGGAAGAGAAGCACAAGGGTGAAGGCCGCTTTCCTGATCTGGGGCTTGAACTCCACAAGAAAGTGGCCAAGGGAGCTAGCAAGCACATCTGAGATATCCCTGTGGAGATCCTGGACTTGGGTGGGGAGATCTTAGGGAAACAGCTCATGAAGATCAGGTGGAATAGAGACAGAGAAACATTGTTTCGATTGACAGCCCTTTATTGCATCCTTATTTTAATACCTGTGCTTGGGGTCACCTGAGAGAAACTCAGGTAACACACAAAAATACATACGTTCATCAAAGGATATATCATGAAAGTGAAAAGACAACCTACTCAATGGGAGAAAATACTTTGAAACCACATATCTGATAAGGGTCTAATATCCAGAATATATAAAGAAGTCCTACAGCATGACAATAAAAAGCCAAATAACTTGTTTAAAAATGGGCAAAAAAGTTGATAGATATTTCTCCAAAGAGGATATATAAATGGCCAAAAAACAGATGAAAAGATGTTTAACATCGCTAACTATTAGGGAAATGCAAATCAAAACCACAATGAAATACCATTTTATATCCACTAGAAGGGCTACTATTAAAAAAAAAAAAAAAAATGGAAAATTACAAGAGTTGAAGAGGATGTGAAGAAATAGGAACACTCATTCATTGTTGGTGGGAATGTAAAATGGTGTGCTACTGTGGAAGACAGTTTGATGGCTCCTTGGAAAGTTAGATATAGAATTACCAGATGACCTGAAGATCCCACTTCTAGGTATATACCCAAAAGATCTGAAAGTAGGAATTCAAACAGATATTTACACACCAATGTTCATGGCGGTGAAATCACAATAGCAAAAATATGGAAACAACCCAGGTGTCTATCAACCAATGAATGGATAAATAAAATGTGGCATATACATACAATGGAATATTATTCAGCTGTGAAAAAGAATGAAGTTCTGATACATGCAACAACATGGGTGACCCTTGAAGATGTCATCTTTAGTAACATAAGCTTGACACAAAAGGACAAATAATCTATGCTAACATGGATATGAAATAATTAGAGCTTCTATTTGGGGTGATTGTAAAGTTTTGGTAATGGATGGTGGTGATGGTAGCACAACGTTGTGAATACAATGAACAGCGTTGAATTATATATTGGTTAAAAGGGGAAGTTTTAGGTAGTATATGTGTTACTAGAATAAAAATTTTTTAAAAACATAGGCCTGTACAACACAGCGAACCCTATTGTAAACAGTGGACTCTGTTGTACTATTAGTAGTACAATTATTAAAATGTTATTTCATGAATTGTGACATATGTGCCATAGGAATGCAAGGTATTAATAATAGGGTGGTATAAGGGACGTCTGTATTTTATGCATGATTTTTTTCTGTAAACCTACAACTTCTCCAATAAAAAAATGCATTACCCAGCGAGATGCAGAATTCTGAGAGTATCAGCTAAGGCTCAGGGAAGTCTTCTTGGTGGTTCATTTAAGATGAGTTTGGGAGTTGGGTAGCTTTTGGGGGGTGGTGCATTTTGGAACAAAACATATAGAGAATGTGAACTTTGATGTGGTTACCCCTCACCTTGGGATCTTGCTAAGCCACAAGTTCCAATGCTGAAGCTCTGGGGTGGGTCTGAGAACCTGTTTCTCTGGCCGTCTCCAGGTGCTGCTGATGCTGTTGGTCCACAGCTCCAATCAGGTCAGCCTTGACTGGACCGAGAGCTGGAAGTGCTGGCCGGGTGTGGGAAGCAGTGAGCAGTTCATCTTGCCTAGTCCAGAAAAGGCTGTGACTTTCGGAGAGACTTCAAGAACCCCCCTGGAGTTGTCTTTCACATTTTATGTGATGTGCATTTTTTCTGGGGAGAGGATCCATAGCTTCCATCAGACTAGCAAAGGTACCCATGACACCCAAATAGTTACGTACCATTGATCCGATCAAAAATGGAGTCCCGGGCTCCACTCCAGACCCACTGAATCACAATCTGAACTTTTTTCTATGTAAAGCTGAACTTTTCTCTCCTTCTCCCTCCATCCTCAGATGATTGCCAGTCTGTGCTTGGGCATCCCTGAGCTAAAGTGTAGGCGTATGAATAAGGGGAGCGATGGCTGGACCAGGGGGCACTAACCGGAGAAAGCACAGGCAGAAAAGCATAAGCGAAGCAGGGGAGAGAAAAGAGGCATCCTGGAAGAGTGGCAAGAGCCATGGGCAGTGTCTGCACCTAGGCCAGAGCCCGCCGCTGGCTGTGTGGCCTTGAGCAAGTCACTTGACCACTCTGGCCTCTTCTGTAAAAGGTGATTTGTAGCACAGCTGTTTCCAACTTTGTGATGAGACTTGTATGATGTAATAAACCAACAGTGCTTTGTAAGCAACATGTAAGGAGCTGTGTGGCTCCAAGGGTGGGTGGGCCACTGTCTCGGGGCACGCGTGGCCTCAGGCAGCATATTGGTATGTGCCTAACCTCCAGCCCAAGTCTCCACGATTAGTTCTTGGTATGAAAATGTAACGGGCCTCTTTATAACACTTTGCACGTTGAGGTTTAGATTTCTCAAGCTGTTTTCATCCCTCTTTTCCCTTCTGTCACAGGCATTTGGGGGATGACCAAAAAACCGAGGCTCAAAGAGGGCAGCACCAGAAGGTCCCAGCTCCTCCCAAAGCAGTCAGGTCTCAACCAGAAGTTCACACCCGAGAAGGAGACAGGCCCTTCTCTGCCTCCTCCCCTCATGTCACCATCAGCCTGCTCTCTGCTTCTAGACCTTTCTGTGCTCCATCCCACCTCAAAGCCTTTGCCCATGCTGGATCTTGGTGCCTGGTGCAGAGCCTTCCATGTAGTAGATTCCCAGCAAATATTGTTTAAGTCAAATATTAAAAGTCTAAGAATCTCAAATCGTTTTTCCCAGATAGCTGAGTTGTTGGATGACTTGATATCAGATAGGCAAATTAGTCGAGAAGCAAAACTTTTGGTTTCCTGCATTCCCCACTTCTATTTCAGGAAGAGATAGTGGCAGGACTGGAGGGGAAACCATTAGCAGAGAGAATAATTTTCAAGGGCCACACAGATTTTTCTTTGAGCATGATCTGTTTCTCTCTCCTGATTGCAACATGTTGCATGCCGAAAAAGGGAAACTTCAGTTGCCCAAAAAAGCTCGTTTGTTAATAGTTTTGTCTGGCTAGCTGGTAGAGCTCCAGGGTATAGCACACTGACCCCATTCAAAATCTCCTCCTGCCTTTACTGTAAATTAAACTCTGGAAGGAGCTTGAGGGACAAGGCAGATGGCGTTTGTTTAGTCAGAGGGGTAATAGTTTTGACTTAAGTGCAAGGGCTTAAAAACAAAACACTACCCAGCAGTTGAATTCTGCAACTTATTTGTTGCTTAAAAATATAGCCAGGGTAACAAGAGGCAACTTGACAAGATGTCGTTCTCCTTGGAGCTCTTCATAATGGGGTAGTAACAGCAGGCCTGGGTGGGAGACATTTACGGGGTAGGGGCCTTTGCCTGTTTGATGAATGAATGAATTAGGCAAAACAAATCAGAGCTAGAAGGTGCCATAGAGATCCTGGACTTGAAAATCCCTGCCCTGCTTAATATACAATGGGGAAAAGAAAATTGCCCAGGATTAAAGAGGGAGTTGTTGTCAGTGCCAAGGCGTGGATGCAGGTCTTTGTGCTCCTGCGTCGGTGCAGACAAGCTCTGTGTGTGTGTGACTTGGGGGTGCCTAGTGACATTCTGCTATCAAGAATCTACAGCTACTTTTTTGTCCAGGATCACCTCTTTGTTTCAAGCCATCTTCCCGAGGCAGTAAGGCAGGCACTCTTCCTGGAGAAGGCTGGGGGCCAAAAAGAAAGACCATGCCTCCTAACACCCTTGTTGTGTAGAACCCACGGCAAGGGAGGAGATGGGTACTTTGCTTAAGGACCCAGAGGCTTCCTAAGAGAAGAATTGGGGTGTTTTCTTTTGAGTTCAAAATTATTAGATCCTCTCTGAGAGTCTGAGGAGGCTCTGGCTGGACTGGTGGCCCGATGTCAATGCCAGGGCCGATGCGGAGGCTGGAGGAGCTTCTGGACTCTCCATGTTGATGCAGTAGTCCTGCTTTGAGAGCAATGGCCAAACCTGTGAGTGCAAAATGAATACACTGCACCCTCGGGAACCCAGGGAGGGCAGGGCAGCGTGGGGGCCAAGGCTGGAGGAGGCACTGTTAGCACAAGAGAAAGGGATACTGGATGGTGTGGGGCCCACTGTCCACTGCCTAGGGCAGTGTCAGAGCACATGCAGCCAAGAGCCCCAGCCACTGATCAGTGGCTTTACTGCACAGGTCCCCACCATTCTTGGGCATTCTGAGCAAGGTGAGCAGGGCACTTAAGCATGAAATATTAGATTGCCTCCTAATCTGGGTAAATTGGGGTTCTAGTGATTATCTGAACAGAGTGAACCATTTGTGTCTTAAGATGGCAGAAAGGACTGTTGCAGCTACTTCACTGCTCCAGCTTGCCCACTTTCTTCTCCTTGCTCCCAGTACAGTTGGGATGTACTTATATTACAAAGTGAAGACACAAGCCTAGTCACTAAACAATCCTGATTCCATGATGATGATAAACATTGATTTTATGTACTTACTAAATGCCTTCCAGAACTTCTGTGCAATCAGTGAGGGAAGATTTAGAAACTGTGGGTCATGAGGTGCTCACGATTATAATTCCTTATGTGTGCTTTATGATTCATTTAGTCATGTGACTCTCAGAAGAGTGTTGTAATGTGGGCGAGGCTGGTACCGTTACCTGCATTTTAGACACGAGGAAATGGAGACTTAGAGGTTGACTTGCCCAGGGACAAGGGAGCTGGGAAGTAGAGGAGCTAGGCTTTAAATCCAGTTATTCTTACTCCAAGGTCTGCCGTCTTTTGGCTCCACCAAGCTAATATTGGAGTGTTTCTTTCTTGAAATCCAGTCCTTTCATTCTGCTGGTTATTTTGCTCTCCCTTCACATTAGGCTTGTCTTTACCTTCATCCATTCTGTAAATGGAACGCTTGATTAGCAAGTGGAGGGTCAAGGGAAGAAAAAGGTTAAGGAATGTAAATGAACTAATAGGTAAGTTCTCGAACTTCCTCTGGTCCCTTTTCAAGTGAATTCATTGCCACTTCATTTCAGCCCCCGCTCCATGGCCCCTCTTTAGACTCTGTCATCTTCCTGAGCTTCTCCATTTCGTAGTATTCAACTTAGTAATCCTTTCTTTGACCACAACTTTCCACTTCCTTCCCTGTTAGCTCCTCTGAATTTACTGCAGCAGCAGCCCCAGGTCCCTCAGCTCTCACCTGACTTCAGTTCCTCTCTGATCAGCCTGGTGCTGGCCACACTCTCAGCAGCATACTAATTCTCTTGCCCCTGTGTTTCTGTCTCCCTAACTACCAGTGCCCAAACCCAGAATATCTGGTCACCCCTTATTTCTGACCACTCCCAGGCCATTAGACTCTGCCAGAAGGCCTTGCTGTCTTTGATGAGCAGATGTTCTACAGATGCAGGGGGCCGGGAGCTAGCAGACTCCTCAGTGCTGCCTGCAAGCCTTTCTCATATCCCTAGATATATCTTCCTGCCATACTCCAAAGTCACACTCCAACCCTTCACCTTTCCCCTTAGGTCTCTTATTCCAGTCTTGTGTGTCAGCAGTCTCAGGAGACAACACACATCCAGTGGAAGCAGAGACCATGAGATAGGAATTTCCTCCATGCCCATCCCATATCAAAACAATCTCATCTTCACTTGTTATTTCATCCCTTCTCCCCTGCCTCAGAAGAGCTAGTCCCTCTTGCTGAGAGTCATGGTCAATCTGTACTATTGGTCCCATCTCCTGAAAATGGCCACTTTGCCTTGACCGGGTCTGAGACACACTCTGCGTGCATCCAGAACACTCCCTTCTCCCACCAAATCACTAGATGGTGGCTGAGCAGCTGGCCATCTCTAGCTCTCATATGTTTCAGAAGGGAAATTGTAAATCTCTTATTGTTTTTATGATTCTGAGTTTCTTTTGTTCCATGATTTCTTCACTTCCAAGGCAGCTGCAAAAGAAAGAAATATCTTAGCCTGGAAATTCCCTATTGGACCAAATGCCAAGCTCTGTGGCCATGAGCTTAGCAGTTAGCATCACTTTACTGCATCCCTGTGACAGCCCCGTGAGGTGACCTGTCCAAGGTGACAGTGCAAGAAGGTAGCAGAGCAAGGACTGGAATGCAGGGCTTCCGAATCTCTGACCAGTGCAGCTTGGCCTCTACAATACCGCTTTGCCAGGCATCTTGGTGGGGAAGTGTGTGTGGATACCCAGAGTGTTTCACAGTAAGGTCTGCTCACAGCTTGGCCAAAACCGCATCCTCCTCATTCCCATTTCTCGGATGTGTTTTGCAATATAATTCTTATTTTCATTGCTCTGGGCCAAACATCAAGATCTCTTGTTCCCTTTCTGATCATCAGCTTCTGCTGCTTATTTTTTCTTACGGTTATTTTTCTAGTTCTCCTTTTTTTTTTCCCCTCTCTCTCTCTCTCAAATAATTTTCCATCTCCTTGGGACTTGTCATCAGGCGAACTGGCAGTTTTGGTTACATCGGACATCCTGTTTTAAGGGATGACACAGTTTTTTACAGGAGTGATATTAATTTCTAGGCCTTCTAGGAAAAATAAAGTCAGAAAAGCTTCCTTCCATCCCCCATTATTTGTACCTTGGAAAACAAATAGGTCTCTTGTGCTCCTGGAGGCTGCTGGGTTGTTAGCTAGGCTCTGGGAGGCATCAAAAGGCAACTCTGCCTCTGGACCCTCACCCTTTGCATGCGGCCTTTTCTCTAAGAAGACCAAAGGTCAGGATTACTAGCGTGCTGCAAGCTGAGTCACCCTTCTGCCAGGTGGTGCACCCGCCAGGCAAGAGGGCTGGCTGACATGAGCATTGCATGTGTAGGTTGAGAATGGGAAGACAGCAGAGTGCCCGAGCCTCTTTTTGCAGATTTAGGATCCTGACATGTAGAGAGATCAGTGACTTGCGCAAGGTGACACACTAAGTTAGTGACCAGGGTTTGGGCTGGAACTCAGGTCTCTGATTCCTTGTCCAGGGAGGCATCTTATCTTTACACAAGGTACTTGGAGCATCAGGGTCCCTGGTAAATGATTTGCAGACTCTCTGGTCATGAATTCTGGGTAGATATTGTAGTTGCTCTTACTTCATACTCTTAACTCTTGAAGAAGTGTCCTGGCAGGGGTCACACCTTTGGGTCACATGCTAGACACAGGAAGTACCCAGGCTTTATAGACATGACTTCAGCTATCTGAAGCATTAATGAAGGAAACTGAGGCATGGGCATTTATCTGTTGGTCATTCACATGCCTGCTGGGACACCTGCCTGTGCTCACAAGCTGCAGAACCCTCTGAGGCCACCAGATGATCTGTCCCCAAAGAAGAGCAATCAAGTTGACTTTCCATTATGATTATAACAATTATAATTTCTTAGAGGTATAATACATAATAGACACATCATATGCTTACAGCTCATTTGCATGTGTTCTTCCATTATTTCTGATCTCTACAACAGCCTGCCATTAGAGATATTCTATTTTCCCATTTTACATTTGAGGAATTATGGCTCAGAGATTTTAAACACCTTGACCAGGGCTACACAGATAAAATATAACAGAACTAAAGGTCCAAATCTGCAGCTTTTGTTACTGTTTTGCTCTCATGCATAAGCTCATAATAATTAAACTTATCTGTAAAGAACTTGACAACTTTGCCTTTTTAAATCTTCACTAACTCTTTAAATCTTCAAAAGCCTTACCTCATTGTATCATTACAAAAACCTTGTGAAGTTGCCCTCACTTTTCGGAAGAGGAAATTGAGGTTCGGGTCATGCAGCTGCTGAGTGACTGAACTGGACCACACATTCAGGGTGCCTTCCACTGCTCCGCCTTGTCTCCCATGCACCGGTCTCCTGGCCCCTTCTGGCCCCATGGGAAAAACCCCCAACTCTGCCCCAGGAAGCTCTGCAGGCAGATGGCCAAGCTAGGACAGTGGCCAGGCCCCTGCTTCCTGCCCAGAGCTCTCTCTTTACTGATTTCAGCTGGGGCCTCCCTGGGGGAAGAGGGGGGCTTTCTCTTATGAACAGGTGGAAGTTTTCTGTCACCCTTGTTTCTTTCAGGGCCTCCCCTTTCCCTGGAGGGTTGGTGAAACAAGGAGTGACAATCAGTGTTGACTAGATAGCACTGACACCTTGAGAAGGATCTTAGAATACGATTTTTCACATTTACCCACTCATTCATTCATCAACCCATCCTTTAATAAAGTTTTATCAAAGATCTACTTTATTCAAGGCATTATGCTAGGTGCTTGGGATACCAGGGTTGAAAAGACAGGGTCATGCCTTCAAAGAGTTGAGTTTTGTTCAGCAGATTGTATAGAAAACTATTAGTCATCCTGGGCTCTTCCATTTAGCTTATACTTCAAGTTCCACTCTTCCTTGCCATCCTTATTGGCATTACTGTCTTGCATTCTTAAAATCCTTTCCCAGGGTACTGCAAGTCTCCCTGCCCGTGATGTCACTCCTCCAATCCATTCTCTACCTGGCTGCCAGGTGAGTCTGAAATACCAATCTGATTGTGTCTCTTCCCTACTTGGAACCTTTTGATGGCTCCCTTCTGTCCTCAGGATAGACTCCAGGTTTCTTAGCATGCCCCCAACTTGGCTCAGCTGCTGCAGCCCCTGCCTGCCTCTGCAGCCCCCACTCTTTTCCTTCCCCACAAGTACCTTGGCTCCAGGAAAGCCAAGCTGATTGCAGTCCCCTCTCTCTCTCTCACACACACACCCAAAGGCACAAGCTGTTTCCTTCTCCTGGGGGATATTACCCCTCTTTCAGGCCAGCTTCTACTCATCCTGCAGAACTCGGAGGCCCTGTCCTCCTGGATACCTGGCCAGGAAGAAATCCCGTTACTGTACATTTCTACACTACTGGTTTTAACCCCCAAGCAAGCATTTATCCACTCCATTTCAATAGTTGACCTTGCTTATCTCTCCCCATTATCTATGAGCTCCTGAATCCCCACTGCATAGATAATGCTTAGTCTAAGAAGATGCTTAATAATATTCTATTGAATGAACACAGAAGAAATTCCAAAGGGAGAAGGTGGTTGGCCTCTCAATTCCAAAGCAGCTTGCAAAATACATCCGACTTGGTCCTTCCTTGTGGGTGGCCTGTGGGCTCACACGGAAGGAATGTGTCTGGCTTTCTGGAGGACAAAGGGCCCTTTCAAGCTCATAGATGCTGCAGAAGGCAGGGACAGCTGTTACTCATTGTGATTGGGAAAGTCCACACGCTTTCCTGTGGCTTTTCCCTGTAACATCAGGCCTTGGCTGGGTGTCAAGAGGAAGATAATATGCCATTTGACTCTTCCCTTTTGTTAGCCGGCATTGCTTTCTCTCTGCTCCATGGTCAGGGGTCTGGCCCAGACTCTTTCTGGTCTCCCCACTCAGGGGCAAACTGACAAACTGACATTGGAACTTGGAGACCTGGAGGGCTGGCCTCACACACAGGTGCCTTGCAGGGTTCAGGAACTGGGGTTCATGCACTTGCCAACTTCTACATCTCTCAGAATCCACAGAGAACCACCCAACTCCTCAGCTAGCTTTCTCTGCTGTTATTCTGCCACGTGTTCATCTTGACCGCAGAAAAGTGCTGGTGCTAGGATTAGAGGGAAGGGCAATGATCATCAGACCTACATTCTAAGAACCTGTAATACGTAGGACATTTCTGCTGGATATTTCATATATTAATTTACTATAATAATTGAGAACCTACCATAGGACAGATACTGGGCATAAGTTGACTCATTAAACAGGCATGGTTCCTGTCTCTGCCAGGGTCTGGGGAGATGAAGTGACTTGCCCAACGGCATACAATCAGTTGAAATCAGGGCTGAAATTAGAATCTAGGGTTTTGGACTCCTAGTTACATGGTCTTTCTATGACACAGTTTTAGTAAGTGATAATCACTGGCCTGCCCATTCAGCCTTCTGACGAGGGCTCAGACCAGGCTGGGCACCATCATCCTGACCAGGCATGTCACAGATGCAGAGGGAGCAGGTGGCCACCATAACCGTGCAGCTGGCACCCCACCTCCAACCAGCCCAGGTCTCCCCTGGCTGCCAAGCCCAGGCTCCCCAGCCAATTGGTTATTGCCAGAGATTTTGCCTGGCAACCCCATCTCCCCCAACCTCATCTCCCAAAGCCCCAACGTGGTGCTAGATGGGGGTGCCTGTTCTGTATTTTGGTCTCTTAGTCCTTTATTTATTTATTTTTAATGTAACTACTTGCTGAATGAATGAATGGATAGAGTAATTTAAAAAAGACGGTGTTTATCCTAAGGACACATGATATCCTTGGAGTTGAGATTTGAGGGGACATCAAAAAACTCTGGGACCCAAATACCTCCTCTACCAGCCAGTCCTGGGGCACAGCATTCTCACTATTGTGGCATGTCATTCAGCTAAAGCATGGCCTGATTTTGGCATTCTGCCTTTGTGATTTTTGAGAAGTCTTTGTAACACCATTCTCTTATATACTTAGTTGCTATTTTTAAAATGATTCATTTGCCCCCCACCTCTAAGATGGCTCCCTCATCTGTTTGCTCATTGTTTTTTGCTCGTTGTTTTTTGTTTTTTCTTTAGGAGGCACCAGGAACCGAACCTGGGACCTCATATGTGGGAGGTGGGCGCTCAACTGCTCAAATCACATCCACGCCACTAAAATGATTCATTTTTACTTAATTAAATTCATGTTAAAAGGAAACATTTTATAACTGCTGTCAATTAAAAACCAGTATCTCTAAAAATAAATAAAAACAAAAATGAAAAAAAAAAAACAGTATCTCTAGCTTTAAATACAATAAAGACAAACATGGTATTTTGACTCTAAACTGATGCAGCTGCCTGTCTAATGTCCTGAGCCCTGCATTGACACTCTCATTTAAAGGAAAAAAAAAAAAAAAGGATTGGCAAGAACTGAAGCTTTCTTCTTGGTGGAATCAGAAAGATGGAAAGATAATTGGAAAGCCTTTCTCTACTAGTGATTCATTGCTGCTTAATGTCCTGGTCTTGGATAACAGGGGACTGGGGTATCACGCCTTACACACTTTTAGCAGAGTGACTCTCACCTCTTCACACACCATGAGGATTGGTCGAGCTGATGCCCTGGCAGTAAGACCTGGTGAGGACAGATACGTTTGCTGAGGGCAGCAGGAGCAGAGCCAGAAGAACTGAACCTTGCCAGGGTGAGTGGCCCAGGTAGAGTTCCGGGGAAAGTGGGCTGAAGGCACACTGCCAAGGTCAGGGTAACCAGTGATGGGAAAGCCCCAAGAAAGATTTGGTTCTCTGCCTGTTCTGCCAAGCTGTGGCTCTGGGCAGAAGCAGGGGACTGGCCAAGGGGCAGTTGATTGCTCTCCTCTAGAAGAACTTGGGTGAAGGGAAACCTTGTTAGAGGCCCTATGGGTGGCTGGACAGAGGTCCTCACAGGAACCTGGGGAAAAGCCCTGGGGCTGGAGGATTTCCTCTTACAAGGGAAGGACAGTCCCTATTGTTGTCCACTTCAAAAAACAGAAGGGAAACTTCTCAGAAAACCACATGCTAGTCTGAGATGTGCTAATGGTGGGGCAAGAGGAGGTGAGGAAAGGATGCCGAAAGTGGTGAGTGGGGAGAGAGCTGGTGTCTGGGGTGGAGGACGGGGAGAGGCCAGCACATGCTGAGGGGACCCCACCTGCCAGTGCAGAGGCAGGGACTTGACAAGCATGAACTCATGGCTCGATAATCATTGCCAGTCAAAACATGAGGAAATGGAGGCTTGGAAAGGCAAACCATTGGATGAAGATTGCCCAGCTGGGAAGAGGTAGAGCCTAACCCCAAATCCTAGACTCCAGCCCTGCTGCTCCTCCCTCTGGTGACTAGACAAAGTGTGATTGAGGGGAGATGGCTGCCTTTCAGAAGGTTTGGATGCATAGTCAACCAGCACTCCTCCAGCTCCCTATACCCTGTCCCATTCACCCCCATCATAATGTCCCCCATCTGAGAGATGTGGAAACAGCCTCCAAAGGTGATGGTCATACACCAAAGGCATTTTTGGCCTCCCTCTTACTCTGACAAGGGTCCAGATGCACTGGGTCACCTAGAATGGATTCCTTTATTCCCTCAGGGTGGGGGGAATTCCTGGGATTTTCCGAATGACTCAGGGCCTGGCCACTGGACAGCTCCAGATGCTGACCTAGAAAGAGGCCTGGGGATGAAATACTCGGGGGATCTGAGCACGGGACTGCTAACTGAGCTTATCATGCCTGTTGGGGACAGTCAACATAGCTGGGACTTTCCCATTTTCAGGGCCTAGGAGGGAATTCTAGGCTTTCATTTGGAGACTTGGAGCAGGAAGAGAATCTGCCCATTTGGGAATGGGGAGTGAAGGGGACAGGAAGGAAGACATGCAGGGAGGCACCAGGGTTTGCTCTGAGCTGCTTCAGTGATGGGTGAGGGCAGGAGTAGTCAGGGACATCAGCCTCTGCCCTGGGCTCCAGTCTCCCTCTGGCCTCCTCCTTCCAGGCTTGTGGCCAGAACATCTTCCGGTAGTTAGGCCATGTCGGCTCCGGCACACGCCTGTCTGGGCACCTCCGGGCAGCAGGGGGATGACTACCACCACCATCATACCACATTACCACTGACCCCTCCATTTATGCCAGTCCCTGTGCCAACTGCTTTAAATGAACCATCTTACCTAAGCCTCAGAACAGCCCCGAGCACATTATGTACATGAAGTACATTATTGCCTGATGTTTCAAGGTCAAAGAGCTGGCTCCATTGCAGAATATGGGGGCTTGCTGGGATGAGGCCTGGCCCTGCAGCCAGCTGCCTCCGTGGATCTGATAAGTCATTTGTTTGGGGACCTATGTAAAGGAAGTTTCCTGGGTTTCCATTTCCCATGGGCAGGAGTTTGGGAAGGGCAGGAGCCCCAGGATGTGGACCTCTGTATCTCTGCCCCCTGGAGCAGTGAGGTGGGCTGGTGGACCCCGAGGGAAAGAAGGTGGCCAGCTCTAGTGAGGGGAGAGCTAGGCAGGACCCTTTTCATCCTGATGCCCAGAAGTAGCCAGCGACCTCCTCCCCTAAGTGAGAGCATGTGCACGTGCCTGGAGCTCTGAAAGGCAGCATAGTGAGGCTGTTGAGAGTGGCCTCTACAACCCCATTCCTAGAGTCTGAACCCCAGCTCTGTCACTGATTATGTTGTGTGACCTTGGTCAAGCTCCTTAATCTTTTAGGGTCTCTATGTAACATCTGTAAAAAGAGAGGTGTGAACTGTGGTCTATGGTTGGTGGCAAGGCCCCAGGATATGTAAGTTCATTGAGGGTGGTGGGCCACACTTGTGGGAGATGTTTGTGTGGGATGTGGTGGGAGGTGTGGGAGGTGGGCAACATGGGAATCCCAGTGGGTTCCATGTAATATTTTGGGTAATCTAAGCACCTCTTAAAAATATATTTATATATATATATAAATAACATTTTTGTAAGTAAATGCACATATATGCATATATATTTATATATTATTTTGCAAATGTTGGTATGTATTATAAATTTTTTATTTTTACCCACAATAAAAAAAAAGTAAAAAAAAATATACTACAAATCTACAATGGTCAAATCTACATAGTATTGGCACACGAATAAATAAACTGATCAATGGAACTCAATTGAGTGTTCTGATATAGATCCTTGCATATATAGTCAAATGATATTTGACGAGGCCACCAAGCCCATTCAACTAGGAAAAAATGGCCTCTTCAATCACGGTGCTTGGAGAACTGGATATCCATATCCAAAAGAATGAAAGAAGA